>LZPO01045045.1:0-25135 GCA_001675575.1 Neotoma lepida | reverse complement strand
TCTTGGAACAAAATCTAAAAAATATAATTTTGCAACTTTAGTGTAGATCAACACTTCTTAGGGCACAACATATATGAATCATATAAGGAAAATACTAATCAATTAGATTAATAAAACACTTGTTTTTCTAAAGTTCATTTAAAAAAAAAAGCAAGTACAGTCTCATCTTCAGCTCTGTAAGGAAACAGATAAGCTAACTGAAGACCCTCACCACTCCCTCCTCCTCTCTAAATCCAACCCCAATCTTGTCCACAGCACTACAACAGAACACCAGTTGCAGCCTTCCTTCCCCCTTGCCCACATCTCCTGGGGATCCCACAGTCTATCACTTTCTAACCTCACTACCCCCACTTGGTCACTTTATCCAAGCCCCCAAATGCAGCAGGCACCCACTTCTAACCAACAGACCACACCTGCCAGAAAACAAGGCAGACTGCCAACAGACCTCTTTTCTCTATGTTCCCTCAGATCCAATACCCCAGTCTTATCCAAACCCCTAGATGCAAGCATAAAAACACAATTAGTAACAGACAGGGCAATATGTCTCCACTAGAGCCCAGCTATCCTACCACAGCAGGCCCTAAATATTCCAACATAGGGGGACACAAGAAAAAAACCTTAAAACCAACATATGAAGATGATAGAGGTCTTAAAAAGGAAATTAACAAATCCCTTAAAGAAATCCAGGGAAACAAAAACAAAGACGAAATGAATAAATCCCTCAAAGAAAGCCAAGAAAACACAAACAGTTAAAAGAGATAAATAAAACTATTCAAGACCTAAAAATGGAAATTAAAAAAAAGAAGCAATAAAGAAAATACAAACTGAGAGAGTTCTGGAAATAAAAAAATTGAGGAATTCAAACAGGAACTATAGAGGCAAGCTTCACCAACAGAATACAAGAGATGGAAGACAGAATCTCAGGCATTGAAGATACAGTAGAACAAATGAATATATTGGTTAAAGAAAGTGTTAAATCTAAAAAATTCCTGACAAAAACATCCAGGAAATCTGAGACACTATGAAAAGACCAAACCTAAAAATAACAGGAATAGAAGAAAGAGAAGAATCCCAGTTCAAAGGCCCAGAAAATATTTTCAACAAAATCATAGAAGAAAATTTCCTAACCTAAAGAAGGAGATGTCTATAAAAGTTCAAGAAGCTTACACAACACCAAATAGATTGAACCATGAAATAAAGTCCCCTTGTCACATAATAATCAAAACACTAAACATATAGGACAAAGAAAGAATATTAAAAGCTGTAGGGGAAAAAAGAACAGCTAACATATAAAGGCAGACTTTAGGAATTATACCTGACTTCTCAATGGAGACTTTAAAAGCCAGAAAGGCCTAGACAAATGTGCTGCAGACTCTAAGAGACCATAGATGCCAGCCCAGACTACTATACCCAGTAAAGCTTTCAGTTGCCATAGATGGAAAAAAAAAGGTATTTCATGACAAAGTCAAATTTAAATATTATCTGTCTACAAATCCAGCCCTATAGACAGTGCTAGAAAGAAAACTCCAAACTAAAGAGGTTAACTACATCTATGAAAACACAGGAAAAAAACAGTCTCACACCAGCAATTCAAAAGAAGGGAAACACACACACACACACACACACACACACACACACACACAAACACACACTCTACCACCACTACCACCAATAACAAAATAACTGGAATCAACAATCATTGGTCATTGATATATCTCAATATCAGTGATCTCAATTCCCCAATAAAAAGACACAGACGAACAGAATGGATGGGAAAAACAGGACCCATCCTTCTGCTGCATACAAGAAACATACCTCAACATCAAGTATAGATAGTACCTCAGGATAAAAGATTGGAAGAAGATATTCCAAGCAAATGGACATAAGAAGCAAGCTGGTGCAGCAGTTTTAATATTTTACAAAATAGACTTCAAACCAAAACTAATCAGAAGAGATAGGGAAAGACTACATACTCATAAACAAAAAAATCCACCAAAACAGCATTTCAATTCTTAACATCTGCAACTCAAACACAAGGGCGCCCAAGTTTGTAAAAGAAACACCCAAGTTTGTAAAAGAAACACTGCTACAGCTTGAATCACATATTGACCCTCACAAACTGGTAGTGGGAGACTTCAATACCTCACTCTCACCAATGAACAGGTCATCCAGACAAAAAACTAAACAGAGAAATGCTGGAGCTAAAAGACATTACAAAACAAATGAACCGAACAGATGTTTCCAGAACATTTCACCCAAACACAAAAGGTTCTCTGCATCTCATCAAACTTCCTCCAAAACTGACCACAAACTTGGACACAAAGCAAGTCTCATCAGATACAAGAAAACTGAAATAACTCCCTGCATCTTATCAGACCACCACAGAGTAAAGTTAGATATCAACAGAAAAAGAAAGCTTACAAATTCATAGAAACTGAACAACTCTCTACTGAATGAAAAATGGGTCAAGACAGAAATAAAGAAACAAATTAAAGACTTCCTAGAAGTCAATGAAAATGAATAAACAGCATACCCAAACTTAAGGGGGAACAATGAAAGCATTGCTAACAGGAAAGTTTATAGCAATAAGTACCTACCTAAAATTTGGTGAGATCTCATGCTAGCAACTTAATAGCACACCTGAATGTTCTAAAACAAAAAAGTAAGCATACCCAAGAGGGTGGAGGGCAAGAAATAATCAAATTGAGGGCTGAAATCAATAAAATAGAAACAAGAGAATACAAAGAATCAATGAAACAAAGTTGGTTCTTTGAGAAAATCAACTAGAAAGACAAATGCATATCTAACCTAACTAAAAGAAAGAGAGGATATCCAAATTAACAAAAGCAGAAACCAAAAGGGGGGCATGACAATTGACACTGAGGAAATCCACCATTAAAAAGTTATACTCCACCAAATTGGAAAATCTAAAAGAAATAGATAATTTTCTGGATAGGTACCACTTACCAAAGTTAAACCAAGGTCAGACAACAATTTAAACAGACCTATAATCTCCAGTGAAATAGAAGAAGTCATTAGAAGTCTCCCAACCAAAAACAAAAAACAAAAAAATCTACCCAGGGCCAGATGATTTTAGTGAAGAATTTTACCAGACTTTCAAAGATGAGTTAATGCCAATACTTCCCAAATTATTCCACAAAACAGAAACAGAAGGAACACTGCCAACTTCATTTTACGAGGTCACAGTTACTCTGATACCCAAACCACATAAAGACCCAACAAAGAAAAAGAATTAAGAACCAATTTTTCTCATAAACATTGATGCAAAAATACTCAATAAAATACTTGCAAACCAAATCCAAGAACATATCAAAAAGCTCATCCACCATGATCAAGTAGGCTTTATGTTCAATATACAAAATTCATAAAAAATTATAAATGTAATCCAATCATAGAAACAAACTAAAAGAAAACAAACACATGATCATCTCATTAGATTCAGCAAAGGCCTCTGGTAAAATCCAAAACCCTTTCATGATAAAGGGTCCAGAGAGATTAGGGATACAAGTGACATATTCAATATAATAAAAGCAATTTATAACAAGCCCATAACCAACAACAAATTAAATAGAGAGAAACTCAAAGAAATCCCACTAAAATCAGGAACAAGAAAAGGTTGTCCACTCTCTCCATACCTATTCAATATGGTACTTGAAATCTTAGCAGCTGGATATAAGATTAACTAACAAAACAAAAAAAAAAATTCAGTAGCCCTCCTATATACAAATGACAAATGGACCGAGAAAGAAATCAGGTAAACAATACCTTTCACAATAGCCTCAAATAATATAAGATATCTTGGGGTAACTCTAACCAAGCAAGTTAAAGACTTGTATGATAAAATCTTCAAGTCTTTGAAGAAAGAAATTAAAAAAGATATCAAGAAGACAGAGAGATCTTCCATGTTCATGTATCTGTAGGATTAATGTAGCAAAAATGACCATCTACAGATTCAATGCAACCCCCCATCAACATTCCAACACAATTCTTTATAGAGCTTAACCTGACAATCCTCAACTTCATACAGAAAAACAAAAAACCCAGGATAGTTAAAACAATCCTGAACACTAAAAGAACTGCTGGAGGTCTCACCATTCCTGATTTCAAGTTGTACTACAGAGCTGTAGTAATAAAAACCACAAGGTATTGGCATAAAAACAGACACGTTGATTGATCAATGGAATCAAAGTGAAGACCCAGACATAAATCCACACACATATGGACACCTGATTTTTGGTAAAGAAGCCAGAAATACACACTGGGAAAAAAAGAGCATCGTCAACAAATAGTGCTGGTCAAAATGGATGTCTGCATGTAGAAGAATCCAAATAGATCCATATTTATCATCCTGCACAAAACAACTCCAAATGGATCAATGGCTTCAATATAAAACCAGATACAGTGAGCCTGATAGAACAGAGAATGGGGAATAGCCTTGAACACACTGGCACAGGAGACAACTTTCTGAACAGAACCTTGATAACACAGGTACTAAGATCAAGAATTAATAAATGGGACTTCATGAAACTGAAAAGCTTCTGAAAGGCAAAGGGACAAAGAAGCAGCCTATAGAGTGGGAAAATATTTTTACCAACTCCACATCCCACAGAGGACTAGTATCCAAAATATATACAGAAATCAAGAAACTAGATTAAAATAATAATAATAATCCAGTTTAAAAATGGGGTACATTCTAAACACAGAGAATTCTCAATAGAGGAATCTCAAATAGCTGAGAAACACTTAAAGAAATAGTCAACATCATTAGCTATCAGGGAAACGCAAATTTAAACTAGTTTGAGATTCCATCTTACACCTGTCAGAATGGTTTAAATCAATAACACAAGTGACAATTCATGCAGACAAGGATGTTGAGCAAGGGGAACACTCTTCCATTGCTGGTAGGAGTGCAAACTTGTACAGCCACTATAGAAATCAATATGTCGGTTCCTCAGAAAGTTGGGAATCAATCTACCTCAAGACCAAGCTTGTAACAGTCCTGGGCATATAACCAATGGACACTCCATCCTACTACAAGAAAACTTATTCAATTTTGTTCATTATGTCTATTCATAATAGTCAGAAACTGGAACCAACCTCGATGTCCCTCAACAGAAGAATGAACAAAGAAAATGTGGTACATTTACATGATGGAGTATATGCAGCTATTTAAAAAAATGACACAATGAAATCTGCAGGCAAATGGATGAAACTAGAAAAAATGATCCTGAGTGAAGTAACCTCTAATGAGTCTTTCTCTGTCCTGCCAACCAGTTCCCAAATAATTACATGGAGACTTATTATTAATTATAAAAACTCAGCCTTAGCTTAGGCTTGTCCATTAGCTCTTATAACTTAATCTAGAGTTTTATTAATCTAGATTCTACACATGGCCTTTACCTCTCTCCCATTCTGTGTGTCCAACTCATTCGCCGTCTCCATGGTGTCTCCCTTGCGCCTAGATTCATGTCCTACTTCCTCTCTCTCTGCCTGGAAGTCCCGCCTATATCTCCTGCCTAGCAATTGGCTGTTCAGCTCTTTATTAAACCAATCACAGCAATATATCTTCACACAATGTACAAATATCCCACAACAGTAACCCAGACGCAGAAAGATAAATATGTTATGTATTCTCTTATAAGTGGGTATTAGCCATTAAGTAAATGATAACAAAGCTACAATCCATAGACCCAGAGAGGTTAGGTAAAGTGGAGGGGTCTAGTGGGGAAGGCATTGATCTCTCTAGGAAAGGGAAATAGAACAGATATTATGAGTGGACTGGGAGTGGGTGGGGATGGAAATTGTGGGGAGATCAGCTGGGGAGTATCAGGTGGGGTGGGGAAATAAAAAAAAATGTGAGTCACAGAAGAGGATGAAATTTTTGGAATATTGATATCTACAATACACAAATACTGACAACTCAATAATAAGAAAATAGTTATAAAAGGAGTAAGCAAGAGCTGAGCAGATATTTCACAATAAAAAAAATGAATAGTCAAAGGCACATAAAGAAATGTTCATGCTTCTTCTTTGGGAAAACACCAAATGGTAGATGACTCTGGTGCACCGGGAAGGCCCAGAGGACCCAGGGGCCCAGGATTAGGAGGCCACAGTGGCTTCTGTAGAGGATTCGGCAGTGGTCTTAGGGGCCTCGGTTATGGCTGAGTCCATGGGGCTCATGGAGATAAAGCCGAAGACAAGGAGTGGTTATGGCTGAGTCCATGGGGCTCATGGAGATAAAGCCAAAGACAAGGAGTGGATCGCCAGCACCAAGCTGGGCCGCCTGGTTAAGGACATGAACACCAACCTCTGGAGGAGATCTACCTGTTCTCCCTGCCCTTTAAGAAATCCGGGATTATTGATTTTTTTTTTTCCTTTTGACACATCCCTAAAGGATGAGGGTCTAAAGATCATGCCAGTGCAGAAGCAGACTTGGGCTGGCCAGTGGACCAGGTTCAAGGCTTTGTCACTATTGGGCACTGCCACCCTGGTCAACTTTGCCAAGGCCGCCTTTGATACCATCTCTAGGACCTACAGCTAGCTACCTGACCCACAACCTCTGGAAAGAGACTGTGTTCACCAAGTCTCCTTATCAGGAATTCACTGACCATCTTGTGAAAATGCACACCAGAGTCTCTGTTCAGAGGATCTAGGCTCCAGCTGTGGCCATCACATAAGGGTTTTTATACAAAAAATAAATAAACAAATAAATAAAGTGAATTAAGTCTATTNAAAAAAAGAAAGATAAAGAAACATTCACATCATTAGTCATCAAGCTACACAAGCTAAAATCATAGTGAGAAACCCTATGAACTCACTGTAAGTCAAAAAGCTAAGAAGCTAATAACATGTGCTGAACATATGTGATGCAACTGGGTTCACCATATACTGACAGACAATGAAATTACAAATCAACAAACCCTTTTGCAAAGTTTTCCAGCTTCTTAAAAAACTTTTGCCATGCCATCTCTGAGAAAATAGATACCATTCAGAATGACTATTTGCTCCCGTATTTTTCCAAGGGAGAAATGTCTGACCCTTAGCTAAAGCTTGGAGTTGTGGAAGTTTAGAATTTTATTTATGGTAGTGAATGATGATTTTGTTATAAGCACCTGGAGCAACAGATGGACCATGACTCCTGGTCTGTCATATTGCTTTATATAAACACCAAGGCTGATGATGTACTCTAGAGTTTCAGTTGTGGTGAATAAGTACATGGAAGGATTTTCAAGTCTCAGTCCCTAATACTTACCTGAATTTATAATCCACAGAAAATATACCCTGTGTACTCAGATGAGGAAGAATGCTATTGAGACACCAGCAATTCTTTTAGTTAATTTTAACCTGAAGTCTTCATTGTTTTTTTGAGTCTTCTAAGTCTCTCTACAAAATCACCAATGGGAATATCACCTAACTATTTCACTGCTAGTTATTAACACAAGAAAAATGATAACTAAGATTAGCACATCAATGTTCACTGAAGCTGTATTAACAAGGTCCCCAAAGTGAGAACACCAAAATGATCATCACTAGATGAATGGAACAACAAATTGTGATATACCAGGGCAACAAGATATTGATTAGCAACATGATGGAATGAACTACTGATATATAGAAAACAAGGTGAACACAAAATCACTATGTTGAGAGAAAGGAGTCAAGATACAGAAGAGGACACACTGAACTACCACATTTATTTTACACTCTAGAAAACAAGACCACATCTGTAGTGACAGAAAGGCATGCATCNGGGGATGAGAAAAGTCTTTAGAGATAATGGAAAGGTTCTGAACCCTGATTATAGTATGAGTTTATTTTATTAAAACATTTGATATACAACTGCAGGAGAAATAATATACAGATATCTTGAACATAAATACAGGTTACAAATTCTTATCCTAATAGTGAAATGTTTCACTAAAGCATGCCCAGTGATTGGGCAAAACCAAAACTTATTTTATGCCACAGTCATCCTAGGGTCCTTCCTGCCAGGTAGCCTCCCTAGATCTGTGGGTTGCAGTCTGATTGTACTTTGGTTTATATCTAGTATCCACTTATTAGTGAGTACATACCATGTTTGTCCTTCTGAGTCTGGGTTACCTCACTCAGGATGATATTTTCTAGTTCCATCCATTTGCCTGCAAATATCATATGGTCATTGTTTTTCTCTGCTGAGTAGCACTCCATTGTGTATATGTACCACATTTTCTTAATCCATTCTTCAGTTGATGGGCATCTAGGTTGTTTCCAGGTTCCGGCTATTACAAATAATGCTGCTATGAACATAGTTGAGCATGTATCTTTGTGGTATGATTGAGTGTTCCTTGGGTATATACCCAAGAGTGGTATCTTGAGTATCAACTGGGTCTTGAGGAAGATCTATTCTCAATTTTCTGAGAAACTGCCATACTGATTTCCATAGTGGTTGTACAAGTTTGCACTCCCACCAACAGTGAAGGAGTGGTCCCCTTGCTCTGCATCCTTTCCAACATAGACTGTCATCAGTGTTTTAGATCATAGCCATTCTGACAGGTGTAAGGTGGTAGCTCAGAGTCGTTTTGATTTGCATTTCTCTGATGACTAAGGATGTTGAGCATTTCCTTAAATGTCTTTCAGCCATTTGAGATTCTTGTTTTGAGTTTATATATATGGTATCTTTCAAAACCATAGTGTGGGATTTAAATCCTACCTCAAACTCTGTTTTTAAAAAGACTCCTGACATTAGCTATCAGGAAGCTGAGGATTTTTCCTGTGTAATAGATTTGATTTACACTGGAAGAAAGTCAATTTAGATACCAATATCAGAGGTCTGAAGAAAATGGCAAAGATTTAAATAGCTACAGTGGAAAACTAGAAAATTATTTGACAAAAATCTATTGAAGTCTNTCTATGCAATATCCATTTATCACTGATGTCTATTATTATCAGTTTGTTCTTAACTCCTTTCCAACAGATATTTCATTTTCAAGGAAGAAGAAAACAGATTTATAGAGGACAGCACTTTGTCAGAAAAAAAAGTTTAATAAATGTACACGAGGGGTCTGATGGAGAAAGAACTACCCTCCAAGAAAACTATATTGTGATCCAAGAATCCATGAGAATATTAAACCTTTGCATTTGAAAAAGGGACTCTGTGGATGTGACTAAATTAAGAACCTTGCAAGGAAAACTTGTGATAAATTATGTGGGTGAGCAATGTATTCACAAAGGTGTTCCGTATATTAAAGAGAGGTACATGGCAACCCAAGAAGGAGATTCAACAGAAGAGCGTCATAAGGATACAGCAGGAAGAACACAGCCACCTCTGGCTTTGATACATCCAAGAGGCCATGGGAGAAAGAATGAAGCAGTCTATAGAAACTGGAAAAGATAATCAATGTGTGCCTTTCTAGAGCCTCTAGAAGAAGACAGCTTCACTAACATCTTGATTTTAATCCTGTGAGATCTGTATTGCATTACAGAACTGTAAAATAACTTGTGTGGTGTTTGTTTTATAAACTTTATTTATGTGTATGAGTGTTTTGCTGCATGTATGTACCTACATCACGTGACTGCCTGGTGCCTGGTGAGATCAGAAGAGGGCATCAGATCTCCTGGAACCGGAGTTAGGGATGGTCGTTAGCTACCATGTTAAGTACTAGCACCCAAACCCAGGTATTCTTGAACTCATAGAGATCTGCCTGCCTCTGCCTCCCAAGCAAGTGCATTCTGGGAGAAACAGGCATAAAATTTTCAATGAAAAAATTCAAAATTTACTTTTAAAAAGAGGCTTTGACAAAATTACTTTAGCACATAGACTGCAATTATTTGCTAATTATACTCCTATTTTTAAGACTTTTCATTTTTGTTCCAATTACTATGTCAACACGTTGCTAGCAACTTTACCTTGCTTCTTGTCTTTACTTTTGATTTGCTCTTCTGTTTTCGTTTCAATTTCTTCTTATTTAAAATTTTCTTATTCCTAAAAAAAGTGCAAACATTATGAATATTTACATCAAGACATACAAAACCAGTGAAAACATATTTTTAATAGACACTTGGATATTTCTTACAGCTTCTATAAAGCAATATACTCTAAATATACATATAGATACTAGTATTAAAGTAGCTTTTAAGAAGACAACATTTAAAGCTGGGCAGTGGTGGTACATGCGTTTAATCCCAGCAGAGGCAGCTGGATCTATGAGTTCAAGACCAGACTGGTCTACAGCGTGAGTTCCAGAACAGGCAGGGATACACAGAGAAACCCTGTCTCCAAGAACCAAAAAAAAAAAGGGGGGATTGTATAAAGCCTTTTATAAAAGTAAAACATTTAAGGCATTAAGTTGTAAAAAGAAAAACCTTTCTTTAGGGCCAACCAGATGCTCATGGTGAGTGGGCAGGGATGGCTGCCACTAAATCTAGCAACCTGAGTTCAACCCATGGACCCCACATGGTGCCAGGCTAGCAGTCTCCGAAATTCACATGTATGCTGTAGCATGCTTGCACACACATGCACACATGTATAGGCACACACACAGAGTAAATATAATTTTAAAAGAACAAACTTTTTCACCAGTGGCTATGTTAATAAATAACAAAAAACTGTGTTCTTTATGCTACTGAAAGCTGCAATGCAGAAAGGTTCAAGTAATTTTTTATTAAATCACTATTAATATAAAGAAAATCTTGAGGGGCTGGAGAGATGGCCCAGTGGTTAAGAGCATTGGCTGCTGTTCCAGAGGACTAGGGTTCAATTCCCAGCACCAACATGACAGCTCACAACCATCCGTAACTCCAGTTCCAGGGCACTGGACACCCTCATCCAATCTCTGCAGGCACTGTATGCACACAGTAGACAGACATATATGTAGGGAAAACACCCAGACACATAAAATAAAAAACAAGGTTTAAAAAAGAAAAGAAAATCTGAGTTCATATTTAGATGAGCATAGCTCATCTTAGCAGCTATTTTAGAATGCCTCTGCCCTAGGCCTGATCTTTGCATGAGGTAAAGGACCTTCTGAGTAACTTAGAGAAAGATGTCCTTTCTCCTTGTCCTCACCCAAAGCTGGAAAGAATAAAAGGGGAGGGGAAATAAGAGGCTGTGCAAATATTTCATTTTCCTACAACTCCATACTCTAAATGCTTACTATACTGAGAAATACACTCCTAGGTAGCAAAGACATAAAAGAAAAAAGACAGTTTTTGCTCTGGAGGAGAGCAGAGACTTAAGTGGAAAGCACAATTTAACTATCTAGTAAGAGGTTGCTACTACTCTAATAAAAACAAAAGGGGGTTTTCATGGTTGTTCTCTGCCTATAATCCCAGAATTTATAGTTCTTATTAGGATATAGCAGGAGAATCAGAAATTTGAGGACATCCTGTGTTACACAGAGAGATACTATCCCAAAACAAAGCAATCCTTGGGTCCCTTATGATAAAGGGAGCCAACTTCCAAAAGCTGTTCTCTGACTACACACACACACACACACACACACACACACACACACACACACAAACACAGAGAGAGAGATGGAGAGGGAGAGTATTAACACATAGATGAATGTAATGATTTAAAAATAGAAAAAGAGGAGGTACAGGAACTGAATGGGTGGAAGATAGAGGGGGCAGAAGATGGGGAAGGGATAAAGACCATCACAATAATGATTACAGATGTTGAGGTCAAGCTCTTAAGCTCTTATAACTACTATGATGGAAGCAGTGGCAAAGAGGAAAATAAATCCCCTCCATTCCATGGTCCCTTTAGCTACCTAACCTGTGTGGTTATTCAGATTGAAACACACATCTAAAGCTTGAAAGATAGCATCCACATATAGGAGAAAATATGCAGTATTTGTCTTTTGCGGTCTGGGTTACCTCAATCAGGATGACTGCTGCTAGCTGAATAATATTCCATTGCTTAAATGTACATTTCCATTATCCATTCATCAGCTGATGAACATTTTGGCACAAATGTCATGGGAGTAACCAACCACATTTTGGTTTTGTTTGTTTTGAGAGAGAGAACATGAAGTTGAGTAGATGAAGTTCAGTGTGAGGGGGTAGATGTTGGAGGAGTTAAGAGAGAGCAAAATACAATAAAAATGTACTATATGAAAAAATTTTAACAACAAAATAACTAACCAAAGTAAGAGGGTAGGGCTCACAAAGAAGATAATAATTAATCTTGGACTTGTGACCACCCCCCAGACCTATGCAAAAATAAAAGCCTTTTTCTAAAGCCAAAAATAAAAAATAAAAAAACTTAACTAGGTCATTTGTAGGCAGGAAGGCTATTTCCAAATAAAAAAGTCAGGTAACAGTTAACCTGCTAAAAAGAAAAATGGGCTCCATTTCAAGTTACTAACGGGTTATAAGATGGACAGGAGCAACTGGCATATGAAAAGTTGCCTATGGTTTCACTCCTCACATCCAAATAACCACAAAAGCTAGACAATCATATTTCATAATAGCTCTTGTTTATGTCCACAGAATCTCTACTTCAGCTACTCTAACAAATGACCTCTAGCACCATGGCAAAGCTTAACAGTTCTATACGTTCATACCTGCCCCCAACCCCCGACCTTCAATCCATTCTTCACAACAGAACCCCGGTAATTTCCTTAAGATTAGTCTAAAAAGACTAACATTTAAAACATCCTCTTCCAACATCTGGCTATGGCCACCTCTGCCACTTCAATTTGCATTTTAGAGGTAGAGGGTTTTTAAAAGAGCCTCTATTAGGGGGAGATTACATAAATGGAACTTGTATCCAGCACTGGAAAATGAAACTACTTTTGTCAGTAACATAACATCCTAACACATTTAAGGGCTAATCATTTTTCATGATATCTAAAAATAGGCTCCAGAAACTAGTCTTATAGATCAACAATTCATTTTGGAATTTCTAATGACTTAAGACTTTAAATCCTAAATCAATAGAAGCTCAAAGAAAAATGTCTATAATTGGGCTTGTAAGACTTTTTTTATTTTCACAAAAAGAACTTCATACTTGTGAAAGTATGGTAAAAGTGAAAGATAAAATGCTTTTAAAGTGAGGTAAATATCTTAAATACATTAAGGGCTGGAGAGATGGCTCAGCACTTAAAACATTTGCTGATCTTGCAGAGGATCCAAGTTCGATTCCTCAGCACCTGCATGATGGTTCACAACTGCCTGTAACTCCAGTTCCAGGGTACCCCTTGCCTTCTTCTAGCCTCTGCAGACACCAGGCATGAATGTGATGCACATTCATACAAACATGCAGGCAAAACACTCACACACAGAAAATAGAAATAAAATGCTTTAAAAAAATTATATGAAAAATTTTAAGTTACATTATTTAAGGAACGTTAAATGTTTCTGCAATATAAAACCAACTGAGCCTGTAAAAGTTGTTCAGTTGAAAATGTCATTAGTTTCTCTATAAGCTTATTAGTAGGTCTGTTTCCTAACAAAAAGAAATTAATCACAATTTTAAAAATATTTCATTCAAATCTGTTTAAGTTCCTTCTAACTCAAATGCCAAGCTTTGATGAATCCAAATGTACAGAATATTTGGGGTTAAAGGGTTTCAATCTTTTATCTAATTTCATGTATTAATGAAAATTAAATTACTAAGCTGCAATCTAAAGCAAGAATAGGAAAACATTTTCTGTAAAAGGTCAGAGGGTTAAGTAATTCATTCTTTGGGGTCGCACAATCTGTGATAGCTGCTTTAATCATCAACAGTATTAACATAATATAGCCAGAGAGCATACAGAAATTGAGTAAAATTTTATTCCTGAATACTGAAACATTTTATGGAATTTTCTCTATCACAAAACATTGATTTTTTTTTTCCAGCTCACAGGCTACACAAAAACAAGAACTAGACTAGGTTTGATGCTTGTGCCATCTTTTGCTGAAGCCTGGTCTACACACTGGTATCTTACTGTGAGCCATGACCTTATTTAGATGAGTGGTAACTGAATGTAAGGGATTCAAAAACAAAAGCAAGCAAATAAACAAAAACCAACTGTCAAAAGTTTCTGAGCACACAGCAAACAAAACCTAATTCACAATCAAATACATTATGAATCCCAGGTGTTCCCGGCATTGCTTGCCCATGTTGCAGCACAAAACTATCCTGCAGCCTTAGTTCCGAACACACTGCACTACATATAACAGGGTGATAAGAAACACCAATCAACACCACCTAAAATATTTCAGGTCAATTTGATACTACTGTGTGTTATGAAGCAGTATTTCTGTTATACAACGTTTTCTGCTCTTACAGAAACATGACTTAGTTATGAAAACAATGAGCTATTTTCCTATAGCCATCTTCAGCATGTATCAAATTAGTATCCCTTTAGATTGTATTGTGTTAAATTGTTTCATTTTAAAAGTCAATTACTTGAGGTACTTTAGCTTCATAAAAAAATGATTAAATCATTTTTGGCTTAGCCTGGACAGTATTTTCAGTAATTTCTGAAACAGCTCTCAACTCAGTTCAGTCATATACTAAATATTTATATGAAACAGTATTCCTAGTACTAGTGATTATAAGATATCAATAACTCTGTAATGCCTGAACGTTCTTGTCTGAGAATAATTAGTATCCACCAAATAGTTAATTTTTTGTGTAAAAATAAACAAACATATCCATCCATTAGTACAGAAATCTGCTTTTAGTACATAAATTTGCTTTTATCTTTAGTAATAACCTACATATATACCAAAGGTTACCTTAAAATAAATTTCCTAATGATTTATTATCAAGTATCAAGTAGATATTTAATTTATATACCTATGTTCTTAGGTCATGTAATAATTTCAGGAAAATGAGGAGAAAAAATTTAAGACAATGCTGGCCTGAGGTACATTTTATAAAATATTGTATTAGAATGGTTTGTATCAAATATAAAAATATGTATGTATGTAATACAGAGAAACTATTCAAAACATTACTATGCTTATTGATGTAAGTACTTTTAAATTATCTTCCTGTCCTAGGTGTAAAGATGTGCTATTAGCTTCTACTTCTCTAAAATAAGACACTATACAGGATCAAATCACTGTCTTCCTTCCAAGACTAGACCATCTTAAAAAAGCTCTAGAATTAGACAACGAGGAACACCTCAAGATAAACTGAGAGCACTGGTGTTATCTTTTATGCACATATGAAGCATTCAGACACAAATTAGATGTGAGTGTCATTCAATCAGATGACTACTATTAAAGCAAACAAAAAACTAGTGGTTCCTTAGATGTACATGTGGTGGTATTTTATCTATGTCCCCCAATAAAATTTATCTGAGGATCAGAGGAAAAAGATCAGCCACTAGTCTTGCAATGTTAGCTATCACCTAGCAGGCAGGGTCTGTCTGGATCTCTGTGAGTTCCAGGTCACACTAGGAACAGAGTCAAGCATGGAGACACATGCCTTTAATCCCAACATCAACCATAGAATTCTGGAGGTCTATACAGACAGACAGGAAGTGATGTAGCTAGGCTGAGAGAGCCATGGGAGAAGAGAACAGAAAGGGATATATACATGGAGATATAGGAAGTCACTCACTCTCTTTTGGAAGCAGCGGTATTGGTGAGCTTGGTCGGTTTCCTAATTCCTCTGATATCTGTCAGATTTTCACCCTATTTCTGGCTCCATGTTTTATTTAACAAAACCATCTTACAATTGGCACCCAACGTGGGGTGAATTCATTAAAAGGCCATTGGTGGGGGGGGGGGCGTAACCCCCTCAGCCAGAGCTGCACACAGCTGGACCTGGGCTGGGGCTGCGCAGGGCCGAGCTACAAGCAGTCCAGGCTGCACTTGGCTGCAGCTGCTAAAGGCCAGATCTAGAACCACGTGGCTTGATTCTCTTTGGGCTTTCTTTAGCTCCTGGTGGGTGGTGGGCTCTCTCTCTCTGGATTTCCATCTCAGAACTGCCACCACACTAGGTAGCTGCTTTGAAATTCCCTCGGACTTCTACTGTTCTACAGAGTCGCCAGATTTGGTAAACCAGTTAATATATCTTAAAAGGAGAAACTAGTTAAAAGAGAATTTGGAGGGAGAGAGGGAAGGAGGGAGAGAGGGAGGGACGGAGGGAGAGATGGGAGGGAGGAAAAGTGAACACATGGGTAAGGGAAAAAGGTTAGGGGAGAAACCTCTGGAACAGTGTGGCTCTCTAGATCATACCTCCTAGAATTACACTCTACACACAACAAAGGTAAGAGGGAACACACATCATGATCAACTGTAATCTATTCACACTAAACTTCAGAGAAACAGCCCAAGGGTAATAAGAGCTAACAAGTAACGAACGAGAGACTCATACACGTGGTGACAGCAGAATGAGATACAAGAAAGATAAGAAAATCAATCTCTAAAAGCACCATACAAAGTGAATAAAACAGAGACCTCCAAAGCAGGACAACCCTCAAAGCAGCAAAGCAGTGAAAATCAAAGTATTTAGTAAGTACTAAATAAACAATTCGTTATTATTCCCATACTGAAGTATACTGAAGTATCTATCCTGATTTGCATTTCCTCAAAGCCATAAGATGCTTCAAGAATCCTCAGGCAATGGTTGCTTTGAGATGTTATCTCTGGTAAGGGAAATCACAAGTGACTTAGAGAAAGGAATTAAATCAATGAAAGGTGCATGAGCTCCTGAGTTTTGGTAAGATGGACACAAACTGACTTCAACCAGAAGAGGAAACCTCAAGTGAGGAACCATCTCTATCAGATTAGCTTGTGGGCATGATTGTGGGGTATTTTCTTGATTAATGATTGATGTGGGAAGGCCCAGCTCAGTGTAGGTAGTACCATCCCTGGGCTAGTGGGCCTGTGTTACATAAGAAACCAAGCTAGTAAGCCAGGAAGAACAAGCCAGTAAGCAGTTTCCCCATGGTCCCTGCCTCTGTTCCGGCCAGGACTTCTCTCAGTGATGGAATGTGATTAGGACTGTAAGCCAAACAAAGCCTTTCCTCCTCAAGTTGCTTTCGGTCGGTGTTTTATCACAGCAATGGAAAGCAAACAAAGACAGTGCATTAGGAAGCTTATTCCTATGATGGGTTATTCTACTAGTGAACATGGCTCCCAGTTATTCTAAATGTAGGCGAGGAAAATGAGTTGTTTGTTTATCTGTTTCCTACTCATTACTGATTGAAAATATTTCTTAGGGAAAATTTCTGAAAGTCCTGCACAGACTTTCAAGATACAAAGTCATGGATGTTTGCAGGAGATAGCTGGAGATGAATAACAAAGAGATAAAGCTAAACCAGTAAGCAAACCCGCTAAAGAGTCTCTAATATAAAAGATCATTTCTTTTTCTAAACTACTCCACCCCTTTCCCTCTAAATAATATTAACTCCTACTACCTCTCTAACCTTAGTATCCTACTTAAATGTAGCTTTTCCGGCCTGCTGAATAAGGAGTAGATAATTGTTCATTGTCATGTTACTCGTTTTTTAAAATTTGTATGTGTGCATGTATGGTGTATATACGCTTCTGTTTATGTTTGTGTGTTTGTGTATGTGCATATATGTGGCAGCCACAGGGCAAAGTTAGGTATCTTCCTTGATTGCTCTCTACCTTGCTCTTGACACAAAGTTTCTCACTGAATCCAGATCTCATCAATTGGCTGGAATGTCTGGCTAGGAACTCCAAGTATCCATCTGTCTCTGCCTCAGCAGCTCCAGGGTTACAAAGGAACACCATGCCTGTTGAGTGCTGAGGATCCAAACTCAGGTCTTCATGGCTGCTTGACAGGCACTGTAGCAAATAAGCCCTCTCCTCAACCCCTAGTATGATCTCTTAAAGCCACCTTTGTTGTGGGAGGATCCTTCTGTATGCTGTGAATGTGTGTTGCTCTCATTGGTTGATAATAAAAGCTGGTTTGGCCTATAGCTGGGCGGGAAAGCCAAACGGAGACACAGGGAGAAGGAAGGGCGGAGTTGGGAGTCATAAGCCAGCCGCCCAAGGAGCAAGATGCTAAAGGGCAGGTAAGCCATGGGCCACATGGCAATGCATAGATTAATATAAATGGGTTAATTTAAAAGTAAGAGCTAGTTAGTAACAAGCCTGAGCCATCGGCCAAGCATTTATAATTAATACAAGCCTCTGAGTGATAATTTAGAAACAGCTGCAGGATGGGGCAGGACAGAGAAAAGTCTCCATTTACCACCTTCATGATCCTGTCTCAAACATCTGCTCAAGTAACTGCAGAAAAGGAGGCAATCTGTGGTGGCTTATTCGTGATATCATGCTGTAATATCAACAGTCTAGACACATCTGCTAGATACTATAATTATGTAATAAGGATTTTAGGAAAACCACTATAAATATATTACTTTAAGTAAAGGCAAATACAATTGAAATACAGAGAAAAAGTTCTCAGTACAGAAGAAAAATTTAGATCTAATTCAACTTTATAAAATTTAAAATTAGATAATTCAATAAGAAAATGGAGATAACACAAAATCTGTAAACTTGAAAATGGGTCAATACTTTCACCCAATTTGGGCTAGCAAGATGGCCCAGCAAGTCAACGTGCTTGCTGTGCAAGCCTGAGGATCTAAGCTCAATCCCCAGAACCCAAATAAAAGCCAGATGTAACGGCTCCAGCATGTAATTTCAGCACTCTCGCAGTCACATGGGAAAACAATTGCAAAGCAGCATTGGTCAGAAACAATGACACCCTGCCTCAAAAGAATGGTGGAAGGAGAGAAGCAACTCCCAAAGAGCCGTCCTCTGATCTTCACACATAACAAGTGTCTTCCTCTACCAATCTCCTACCTTATTTTTTAGAAAGGTTCTCCTACTGGACCGAGAGCTCACCATTTTGGCTAGATTGACTGGCCAGTAAACCTCTGGGATCTGTCTAAAAGGACTCTTGAATCAGCCAAGGGCTGGAGGTTAGAGACTTGAACTGCTGAGCCTGGGTTTTATATGGGTAATAGGGACCCGAACTCAAGCCCTTGGGCTTGCTAAGCAAGCATTTCACACACTAAACCATCTTCTCAGTCCTTGGAAACTATTTTTTATATCACTAAAGTAAATTCATTCAAAAGTATTACTAGAGATAGAAATGTGATAATAAAATAAAAACAATGGATTGAACCAGGATTAAAAAAAAAGAAAAACTGTGTGTGCGTGTATGTGTGTGTGTTTGTGTGTCTGTGTGTGTACATGAGTACAACACAGGAAGAGAGTACAGGTACCTGCAACAGCCAGAGTCATTGAATCCCCCATGGAGCTGGATGATGTAAGCTACCTAATGTGGGTACTGGGGATCAAACTTGGGTCCTCCTAAGAGCAGTACACACTCTCTACTGAGCCGTCTCTCTAGCACCAATACATCAGAGTTTTTAACAGTTATAAATGTGTATGTATCCAACAGAAAAGACTAAATTATGTAAGACAACCACTGACAAAATTAAAGGGCCAAAACTATTTTAATACTCATCTGTAGTTACTGTTGAGACTAAAAAAAAAAGAATACAGATATATAAAATGTCCAAGAACTCTCCACTCAAATTTAAATGACTATGGTGGTTAATACTGACTGTCAACTTAATTAGGTTGAAAGATACACCTAAAAGATCAGGATAAAACACCTTTGGGATATGTCTATGAGGGTATTTACAAAGACAATTAGATCATAGGGGCTCTGGCCTAATTAATGGCTTATTCCACTGACAGACTCAAATTTTGAATAGATTATTAGGTGGAACTATGGAAGAAAGCCTAGTTAGAAAGAAAGAAGGTCACTGTGGGTGACCAAATGTCCCTTGGGCTTAGCCCCGGCCCCTGCTCGCTGTTTAACACAACTTTGAGCAGNTTGCNCCATTTCAATCGATCCTTGCTTACTCACTAGGACGCCGAAGATCAAAAAAGCCATTGGCTCTCATATTTCTCTACTTCACTCATGGAAAATTCGCCTACCACCACATTTAGATTTGGTCCCATACCCTTTATCCATTGGTCTCCCGCCTTGGAAACATCTACCTCCCTCCCTTTTCTAGTTTGCTTATCTGTCCTGTTCGCTCCTCTCCCAGCTTTAGCTCCCTGGATGCATCCATATCAGCTGCTCTCTGTGTGCCTGCTGGCATCTCATACTATCGCTCAAAATGTCCCATTCTCCTGTTCTGTCTCACACCTTCTCGCTCAGGTTCATTCTGTCAAAAGTTTATTTCATATGTGCGAATGGAAATGTGTGACTGATGTGGCTACGTGACTGTGTTTCTGACTGATTTTGAATGCTTGAGATTATGTATTCCATATCTATTCCATTTGTCTCACAAAACAAAACAAAACAAAAAGCAACCACACGACCATATGGTCAGGCGCCATCTTGACTAAGGCCAAAGACAGACAGGTCATATGGTCTCATCGCCATCTTTACTAAGGGCAGCAGAAAGTCACTTCCTGTCTGTGGCCCAAACATGGTCAGAACTCAAAGATATGAGCCTAGATACCCATTACCTGCTTTTCTATGATTTGAATTTCAATATTGATTGATAATACTGATATACCTAAAACTTTTATGTCCTTTTATAAAATAAAATTACAGGTTGAGTTTTCCCCACCTGGCCAATTACTAAGACTATAGGCCTAAAAGTTCCAAATAAATTTTAACTTCTGTTCCTTGGTTTGAACTTGTCTCAACAGCTTTCCATTTGGCTGTCAGATACATCCAAGCATCAGTTGCTAACTACAACCTGCTGACTTCAACCTGTGAGCCAGGGATTTACTAAAAGCTGACATAGACCAACTCATCTGATATAAATGTTCCTTGTTTCCAGCTGGGTCAAATCAGATGCTTCTGATAAATGCCCCTTTGCCCAATTCCCTCCTTACCTTTGACTAGCCTTTCAACCTTATTGGGTTCTGAGCACCTACGCCCCTTTTCAAGNTGAAGCAGCTATAGAAGAGAGTACATCATCCCTGCCTCCAAACCAGGCTAAGTCAAAGGAAAACTCCCTGGCATAGGGGACAAAATTTCTCCTATAATGTCCATTGATACACTAGGAAACTGAGCCCAGACCTGTCAGTTGATAGATTTATTAACTAAAATGGTTCTGCAATAAGATAAGACCCTTGACCTTTATGAAGAACCAAAGAGGTATTAAATGGCCTTAAGAAATTATTATTTTTATATAAATCATTCAGGATTATAATCTGATTGTATTCGAAGATCAGAACTACAGGACCTTAAAAACAATAGTACAAGAATGTATGTCTAGCCTCCTTATCTTTGCTAACTTTATTAAGCTGTAACTAACTGGAAAAACTGTATATCTATATTTAACTTACATATGCTCTCAAAGTTAAGCCTAAACATTTGTCTAATTTAGATATACCTAACAGATTTTGTTCTCCCAGTCCTCAAACATCTTTAGACATCTGAGAATATGGCATTTAATATAAAAACTTTTCATGATAGAGAGACATGTCAGCTCCTGGCAGCATCCTGTATCTTCTCAAAGAAGACNGATGGCCAGAGAAGAACTTACACCTGGAGGATTGCTTTGGGTGTAACAGGGCCAACCACACAGCAAAAAGCTGCCTTACATTGCTACTGAGATACTGTCCAGACTGAATAACTGGAGCAATGAGGATCAATTGTCTCCCTGCCGAGTCAGGTAAGTCCATCTCCCCAAATTTCTACTCCACAAAAAAATCTGTCAGATCTTGAGGACTTGGTAGCTAGCTAAAAGCAAATACTACTTCTGAGGCTTATGTCCCCTAAAGACCACAGAAAGACCTGGGATTGCTGCCTAGGTAGCTGGAAAACTGTCTCACTTCNGCTTATTTACTTCTCAGATCTGATGGTGTTTGATTATCAGCTATTAATAGACTTGCCAGTTTTACAGCTCTCCCCCAACCCCCAAGGCTACAAGCACCTTGGTAGCTCATTATTAAGTTTCCTGTCAAAAGTATAGGCAGGTATGCCTCATTCACAGACTCCATGGTACAGAATAAAACAGGTTTCAGATGTAACTTCGGAAGTTCAAAGTTTTAGCATTGACAAATGCAACTTTTATAAACTGATAGAGCACTGACTACAGACAGTCTTTAAATTTCTGTGGACTTCACTGGTCCCAGCTTTTAGAGACAGGCTAGCATTGGAGAGGGTATAGAAGCCTTCCTCCTCCTCCTTCACTCGCTCAGCCACTTCCCTTCAGCAAATTTACTCTGGTTATAGATTTAAAGATATATTTGATTGGGCTGAAACCAGGCCCTAAAAATGTTCATGCTTTTTAACCCAAAGCCATAGCTTTTGCTATGACACTAAGATGTAGGTCTGTTCCAGTTGTTTTACAGACACAAGTTCTTGCAAAGATCCACCTCTCCTGCTAGACTCATGCCAAGGCCAGACCCTCAAAGACCTTCCAGATATACTACCAGCCACTGCATCAACTGAGGACACCAACCAGGGAATACTGACATGTTAACTTCACCCACATGCCCACTCTTAAAAACTCCATTATCTCCTAATTCGTTGACACTTTTACAGGACAGTAGGGGCATTTCCCACTTTCAGAGAAACAGCAGATGTGATGGCTCCTGTACTCCTGGTTTGGCATGTCACGTCCCTAAACTCCTGGAACATCACCGCTGGTACCTCCTCTCCAGGCTCAAGTGGGCACCTACTCAGCAACTGTAACCTGGTTTTCCAAGATGTGCCTATGAAGGACATATCTGCTCTCGTGTCTCACTCATTCACCCTTGCGTCTTCTGTACAACCAGGGCACTTTTCCGTTCCATTCTTTCTGGCAGTTATCACTCTTCCCATGGCTAGCCCTACTCATGAGGTCAATGATAACAATCTATTTTTTTTCTAGCAACCTACATTCTCAGCTCCCTCAAGGAGTCTCCAGGATGACAGCTAACTGAATGCTTCTTCACTCACACCTCCCGCTGTGCATGATTCCCAACTTCCCCCTTCCCACTTCACCCAAAAATCAGCAGGAGGCAGTCTCGAGAATTTGGCACCCTCATTCCTCCCCACTTGCTATCCATAACTCACCTTTTTATAATAATCAAAAAGGGAAGAATGTTAGAGAATGTTGGCATTCAGATCTGCCCCTTGGGGACTGACCCAGCATCCTGACTTCCTCACTGGCTTCTCTCTATTCCCATGAGGTATGCACCTCCTTTCTCTTTCTCTTTCTTTTCCTCCCTTTCTCCTNCCCTCCCTTCCCTTCTCTCTTCTGCCCCATAAAACTTTCCATGTGGATTCCGTGCCTGCATGATGTGAGTAACTTTCCACCACACGCCCACACAGTGTGTCTCCTCGGCTCAAACCCACCAAGGCTTCTCGAGAATCATTCCACAACCAGTTACCCAATCCCAGTGGTCAGCCCGAAACACACATACTCCCGGGCAGCATTAAACAGACTCAGTAGATTCCGTATGTATCATCTGAAGATAAATTACAGACAAAAAATAATCTATGACATGGTCATATCAATAGATGCAGGAAAGGCATTTGACAAATTCAACCTCCAACTTATAACAAAAATTCTCAGTAAACTAGAAATCAAGAGCAACTTCCTCAACATGCAAAAAGAATACCTACAGAAAATCCTACAGATAGCATCATACTTAGTGATAAACTACAAGCTTTCTCACTAAGAAATAATGCAAAGGCATGGTCTCTAACCACTCTTTATCAGTATCATTATGAAAACTCTAGTTAATGCAATAAAACAAGAAATGCAAATAAAAGATATGCAGATTAGGAAAGAAGAAATGAACTGTCTTCATTTGCAGATGATATGGCTGTGTATGTCGGAAATACAAAAGAACAGCCAAAAACAAACAAACAAACAAAAAACCCTGCAGTACTTAATAAGAAATTATAGCATGGTTGCATGACACAATGTTAGTAGTAGACAAGTTAATTGTTTTCTTGTATACCAGGAGCAAAGTAGAATATAAAAATATTATATCCTCAACAATGAAATATAAAGGTATAAATTTAATAAAATACATATAAGAGCAAATGAGGAAAACTGCAAAATTCTGATGAAAGAAACAAATATTCCATAGATAGGAAGACTGAGTATTATTATCAAGATGTTACTCTTCCTAATCTATTAATCCATTGATCTAATATAGTATCAATAAATATCCTAGTAGGTTATTTATGGGATTCCAACAAATGTTCAAGCATTTATGAGAGACAACACCCATTATAACTAAGCAATGTAAAATGAAAAAAAGTAAATATCTCACTTCAAGATTTGCTATAAAGCTAGAGTAATCAAGACCATGTAGTGCTGAAGAAACAAGAGACAGACCACCAACAGAACAACCACAATATACCCACATAAATAGTCAAATGGCATTTAGCAAAGGAGCAAAGCAAAGCAATAAAACAAAGGATGATGTAACAACTAGACACCCAGTAAAGGGGAATCTAAATACAGATCTTGCACTCTTCACAAAAATTAATTCAAAATGGAAAATACACCTTGTATGCAAAACACAAAACAATACAATGTTTAGAAGATGTAATAGGAGAAAACCTACATGGCCCTGAGTATGCCAACAGTTTTTTAAATAAAATGCTAAAGCATGAACCAGGAAAAAAATAATTGATAGAACTTTATTAAAATGAAAAATGCCTCCTTTCCAAAAAAAAATTAATAAAATGAAAAGGAAAAGATACAAACTAGGAGAAAGTATCTACAAAAAACACATCTGAAAGAAAACTGTTATCCAAGCTATTTAAGAGCTCTCAAATCTATCAACACCAAAACAACTATCTTGGGGGAAAAATGAGGAAACACTCTTGACACTTCCCCAAAGCAGATACAGAAATAACAAATAAGCACCTGAAAAGGTGCTCTACAACAGGTGTTATCAGAGTAAAACAGATTAAAACAACAATGAGATTCATCAATCAGAATGTCCAAAACCCAGAACACTGACAACACTAAATGTCAGTGAAGACACAGAGCAACGCAAACTCTCATACACTACTGAAAGGTTCATTTCATACATATAAAATGGTACAGCTACTTAGGGAGAGAATTTGGCAGTTTCCTACAAAACTAAACATATCTTGACCATATAATCCAAAAATTACAGATTCTGGAATGTATTTACCCAAAGAAGCTGAAAACTTATATCC
>LZPO01045044.1:36738-48507 GCA_001675575.1 Neotoma lepida | reverse complement strand
TTTCTAGCCTAGGCTCATGAAAGGACTCCAGCAACACCTCCACACCAACCAGACTGGGTGGTTGGGCACTATTATTATCTCTTTGTGATGAGGAAGCATGGTCCTGCCCAGGGCCATGATGGTGGGACAAGGAGACTCACATGCAGGCTTAGGGCAGTCTGTCCCGGGCTCCGAGATGCCCCGGGCTCCAAGGAGAAAACATTGTCCCACCTGGCACCTTGCAGCACCAGGCAGACTACTATTATGGTGAACAAATGTGTGGTGTCATATGGGAGGGAGAGAGAGAGACAAAATGGTTCATGTCCTGTGGACAGAGGCTTATCTGTAGTAGGACAGACCCATAGGGTCAAGGAAATTGGCTCAGACCAGTTGCCAAGGCATGCACATAAAGTACATACTCCTTAAGAGCCAACATGGGGTCTGCCTGAGGGCCTAGCAACAGGAGCTGTCAGAGGTCCTGTCCTGGTCGCTGTCAGAGTTCCTAGTTGCTGTCAAAGTTCCTGATTGTGCAGAGTCTGCCTGAGGACCTAGCAACAGATGCTGTCAGAATTCCTGATGTGCCCAGCCAATGAGAGACGACCACACAGACTGGGTGCTGGGAAGAGGGTATATAAGGCCTTCCCTGTTATTGAATAAAGGAGTTCATTATTTGCTTTCAACGGATTTCCAGTGTCTGAGTCATTGAAGCCGTGTCTTCTCACCTCCTCCCCTGAGTGAGCAGTTAGAATCCAAGCTACATCTGGCTCTTGAACCTGGGGCTTCTGTTACTTCGTTTCTCCCAGCGCAGGTTCTGATCTTCTCCCTCCCTTCCATCGCAGTGCTGGACAGCGCCCCCAAGACGGTGTGTTTCGGTGAGAAGGCCCCTCAGTGTAGTGTTCTTTCGGTCCCTTGGGTAGGTAAGCATTGGGACCCCCACTTCTTTCCTTCTTTTTTGTTGTCTGTCATGTTTGTCTTCCCATTCCCTTTAGGAAGGCACATTTTTTTTTCGTTTGGGTTCGCCCAGCATCTCCACATAAGGATTGACCCCACCACCACCACCACCACCACCACCAGGAGGTGGAACCAAGGCTCTACTCCCGATCTCTGACCCTCATCCGGAGACACCGTGTGGGCATACGGTCGTGGCCTAAAAAACCACGAAAAGTCCCCCACTAAGCACAGGACATAAGGATCCAATACAAATTTTCATCCCATTGAAAAGATGGGTAATCTCATCACCCACNTCTGTTCCCTGTCATATAACTCTAAGATATCCGATAACGAGGAGACAGACAGTCTGGGCCCTGAGATACCTCTTAGTTTAGGCCCTGAGAAATCTGTCAAGGAGAATGTAACTGTCAGGTTAGGCCCTGTGAAATCTGTAAAGGAGAAATAGCTGTCAGTTTGGGCCATGAGAAATCTGTCAGTTTGGGTCTTGAGAAATCTGTCAGTTTGGGCCCCTCGAAATCTGTCAAGGAGAATGTAGCTGTCAGTTTGGGCCCTGCAAAATCTGCCAAGGAGAACATAGGGGTCAGTTTAGGCTGCAGGAAATCTGTCAGTTTGGGTCCTGAGATATTTATCAGTTTGGGCCCTGCAAATCTGTCAAGAAGAATGTAACTATCAATTTGGGACCCGGGAAATCTGTCAACGAGAATGTAGCTGTCAGTTTGGGTCCCGCCAAATCTGTCAAAGAGAAGGCAGCTGTCATTAAGTCATGTGCTGCTACCCCCTCTGCCCCTCCACCACCACTGGCAGCTACCGCAGTATTCTTGGAGCAATCTACCTCAATACCACCCTGCCTCAGGAGGTGGCTACACTTCCATGGTGCCAGGTGTCTTACAACCCTCACAGCCTGTGCCACTGTCAGTCCATAGGCCCATAGAAGCCTTCCCAGTTAATATGGGTCCAAATGCTGATGCCCTGGCTTGGATTTCCACCCCCATAGCTAATCTCATCTGGAAGGCAGCCAAAGAGTCAGGCTCAGATTCCCCCTACTTTCAGCAGGTTCTTGCTCAATGGTCCATGCAGTTACAAACATATTTTCATTGATACTATTTGCTTAAAGCTGTGTTGGAGCCTGCAGTCTTTCTCAGTTGGAGATCAGTCTATGATAATCAGGCAGAATCCCAGGCCTGGACAAACATCTTGCTTAACATCCTGGTGACGTATGATATGCTCACAGGGCACAGGGAATATGTCCATCCTATGCACCAGGCACAGATTGGTTTAAATGTTTATTTTCAACAGGTCTCAGACCTAGCCCTCAAGGTCCAACCAGGGCCTCAGCCTGGCCTACAAGCACTGGGTGTCTCCACCAAGGAACATGCCTTGAACAGGTGAGACGGAGAGACCCTATGTCCCTCCAATGGCAGCTGCCAGCCCCCCTGCTAACCCATGGGAGAGGGTATGCTTGTGTTTTCCCTCAGAGTGCCACTATGCCAACATGGGTTCCAGCAAGAGATGTGCATTTGGCCATAGATCAGCCTGCTTCCACCAAGGAGAAAATCACCCAGGATGGGTAATGTATATACTCCCCTTTCTTGCTCTCATTGCCACTCTAAAGGCTGAAGACTTATGGATCCGTGCTTTTCCTCATTTTGTATGATGCCTTTTGAGATGAGGAACATTAGTTTAGCAGTTTGGGAGCTAGCTAAATATATTAAGGGCCCATGGTCAGCTAAGTTAACTAAGTTAGCTAACATATGAAATTTTCCAATTAAATCAGACAAGAGCACAGGTTATGGTCTTTGACTCTTTATTTTTTGAAAAGATTCAGCATTATATAAAGAGGCTGTTTGATTCCTCCTGGATTTCACTTATGTTTTGATTGGCAGGGTGGTGTTTTTGATCTTCCTCCTTTTTAAGTGTCTCCTACAGCACATCCAACAACAACAGGTGGCTACTAAAGTGTCTCCTACAGCACATCCAACAAAAACAGGCTGCCACTAAAGTGACTCTATAGGTGTTAATGGCTCATAGACATCCAACTCACAGCCCTCCACAGGAGGTTATGCATGCCTGGCTTTCTGAAATTCAAAAGGCTACTGCCTGACACTCCCCACCCAGGGTGACATCCCAGGGATGGATGCTCTTCGAGGGCTGNTAGTCAAAGACAGGTAAGATCTTGTTTGGCAAGCCAATCTAAGACAGGCTACAGTCCAGTTGCTGAGCCCCCCTGAGGCAGGGACAACAAGGCCGGAGCAAAAAACTCCGACTCCCTCTGAGTCCCCATGCAATAAATAAAAGGGTGGATATGTAGTAGGACAGACCCACAGAGTCGAGGAAATTGGCTCAGACCAGTTGCCAAGGCATGCACATAATGTACATACTCCTTAAGAGCCAACATGGGGTCTGCCTGAGGGCCTAGCAACAGATGCTGTCAGAGTTCCTGATCATGCCCAGCCAATGAGAGACGACCACACAGACTGGGTGCTGGGAGGAGGGTATATAAGGCCTTCTCTGTTATTGAACAAAGGAGTTCATTATTTGCTTTCAACGGATTTCCGGTGTCTGAGTCGTTGAAGCCGGGTCTTCTTACCCCGTCTCCTGCGGGAGCAGTTAGAATCCAAGATACACATATCTAAAGAGGCAAAAGAGATGAGTGGGCTGAGGTGGGTGGCTTCATTGTTACCCAGGGCCATGGTGATGTCTGGCCCCGGGCTTCTGCTGTGGGCCATGTCTGGATTCAGGCTCTGAAGCAGTGGCAGTCCCTGTTGATGTCCATAGCTCCTGATACCACCAAAGGCAGAGAGGATAGGACTGTACAGAGTTGGCCCCACCCCTCATTGGCTGTAACATTAGGGAGAACTGGTCGTTCTCCTCACTGGCTAAAGCACCCAGGAGAGAGGGTCCTACATCGCAGCTGGGCAGCACAATAGAGCTGGCCCTGAGAGCATGAGAATGGGAGAGCAGGTTGTGCCCCCTCTCATCTGCCATGTTGCAGCGTGGGTGAGGGAAGATTTCTCCTCCCCTTGACCCTTGCCACCTGTAGCAGGTGGGTGACCTGACCCAACCCCTCATCAGCTGCAGAATTTGGGAGTGTGGGCCCTGGGCCTCACAGGGACAGCACAGTAGAGTCGACCCTGTAGACAGGGGAATGGGTCAGCCAGTCCTGATGGTGTGAGAGGGGCATAGCTGGTTGGTATTGCCTCCCTCATCTGTGGTGTGATGGTGGGAGCCAACGAAAGATGCCCTCCTCTCTCACCCCTACCGCTTCCAGCTGACAAGGGACCTGATCCCTCTACCAGCTGCAACACTCAGGAAAGCAGGCCCTGTACTTTGTCTAGGCAGCACAGTAGAGCTGATCCTATTGGTGGAAGTATGGGTGAGCCAGCCTTGATATTGTGAGCATGGGAAAACTGTCCCCATTACTCTGTCATGTGGTGGCATGGGCCAGGGAGAGATGCCCCCTGCAACCAGTGCCTGAGGCAGGTGGAAGAGTTGGCATTGAGGTCATAAGAGCATAAGAGCAGGAGAGTTGTCCCTGTCCCTCATCAGCTGCATCACTCAGGAGAGTGGCCCCTACACCTTACCTGGGCAACACAGTAGAACTGGCTCTGAAGGTGTAGGTGTGGGAGAACTGAACTTGAGGACTTGAAAGCTTGGGAACTGGCCCTGCCCTTCGCTCATTGAACTAGCCAGGGCAATGGTGGAGAGCTCATCCTGGTGGTGAACACAGGGGAAAGCTGGCAGACCTACCCCAACATCCATCCCATCTGTGATCTGCTGGAGCATGGGAATAGCCAGAGAGGGGGCTGAGGTATGGTTCTGTGGACCCAGGGCTGCAGGATCTCTATGACATAGGGCAGTAACCAATAAGCGGATGTCCAGGAAGAGTCCCAGTGAGGGCTCAGCATTGATAGTGTAGCAGAGAACAGGGGCCTTGAACCAGACCAATGATTCTTTATGATGAATTCCTGAATATAAAAATGTATGGATAAAGGGGTTTACTGTGTGACTCACTGTGTCACACTGCAGCTTCCATAATGAGATTTTCTTCTTCTTCACCCCCCAACCTTTTTTCCCTCTTAAATTTTATTTTGTTTTATTTGCAGAGGTGGGGAAATGGATGGGATCAGGAGGCATGATGTGAAAGACAAAGAATAAATAAAAAGACAGTTTAAAAAATCTGGTAATAATTAAATTTTATCCTTTGTATAACATTCAAAAATGAAATTGTCCTCAAAGTGTTGATTAGCTTTGACCTAGCAGCTTCTCAGGCATTGCTGCATCAACAGCCCCTTTCTCTACACCCCCACGGTTAACTGTGTACTGCCTACGACCGAAAAGGAATGAGAGTTAGTCTGCTTGTTAGTCTGTGAGCCTTTCAACTGCAGAGGAAGATTCCCAAGNACACTGAGTAACTGGAGGCTACAGGTTCCACATCACATATGACTGACACACATTGAGTAAAGAGCCAACCCTTGACATCGTCCCCCAAAGCCAGGAATCGGAGACAACCTGACTGCAAGCATGTACTATCAGCTACTCACCAATTACATTAACTGGGATATACCTCCTGGCCCTGATATCTGGAAGAAGAGACCGCACATTGCCATGTGAGCCTAAGTTTTCCTCAGAGCTCACTTCACACTGTCTTTCCATGGCATTAATGACATTCCTAATGAACCCTTTACTCAAAAAGACAATCCTCCCTCAGCAACTCCTCTGAACCCCCAAATCTGAGACCCTTACAGTATCTTAATGCATTTCATTTACTATAAACTTTATTTTCCTTCAAGAAAATATATCTCAGAAAAAAAAAAACAGAATTATTTCTGTTCGTTCCACTAACATATCTATTTACATATTTATTTTGTTAAGGGAAGTATTTACCTCTCAATTTGCTTAATGCAATGTGGGACTGAGAGGCAAATTACTATGACTATAGTTTCATTTGGCATCACAAGTAGAATTTATCAGCCTCAAGCTTGAATCCTCACTTGGTGACATGCTGAGCCTTTCCTAGAACCAGAGCTTTGGAAGCTGTATGCTGCTCCCTTCTCTGATCTGATGTCTAGCAAGATTCCCACTGAGGAAGCCAAGCTAATCAGTCCACCTGCTTGAGATTTGCCTTAGTTAGATTCTAAATAATTTGGATAACTTAAATACTAGCTTCAAGGCTCCTGCATGGCTCAGAGCATATGGCTTGAGAAGCAGTTTGTCAACTCTATGGGAGAAAATAAGAGTTTTGTATAAGGAAGGAGCCCCATAGAGCAAGAAACTCAACACCAGACAGAAGATCCTCAATACTAAGATAAACTAGTCTCTTTCAAGTTTAGCAAAGTATTAGGAAGTAAAATTATAAAAAAATAGTTACAAATACACATTTTTCATACATTAAGTATGAAAGTCAAAATATTGCTTTGAATTCTTATGCATTTGGATGGTGACCTGGTTAGCCTTAATGTGACACAGACTAAAACCAACTGAGAGGAATCATAACTGGGATTGCCCAGGTGAGACTGGTCTGTGGCTTGTCAGAAGGGATTGTCTTAGTTATTAACTTAAGAGAGGGCCCGGGCCACTGTAGGTGCCTGCATTCCATGAGCAGGTGGTCCTGGGTTACATAGGAAAGCTCACTAAGCATGAGCCTACCTGGCATTGAGTCATAGAGCAAACCAGCAAGCAGCATTGGTCTGTGACTTTTGCTTCAAGTTCCCCCTTATAACTTCCTGCCCTCACTCCTCCAGTGATAGACTGCAACCTGGGGGTGTAGGTCAAATGAACCCTTCCCTCTCCCAGGCTGCTTTTAATTTGAGTGTTTTATCCCAGCAACAGAAAACAAACTAGAACAGATTACTTTGTCTCCATTGTTTCCTCTTCATTAAAATGACTCATAATCAGTGTGTCTTTATGATCAATCATTTAACTCTCCTCTCTTGCTGCAAGAAGAAAAATTGATGTCAAAACAAATGCTTTGTCCTCAAAGATCCTTTAATCCCAGTTAACGTAAAATGTTTGCTAAGCAAGCAGGAGTACCCAAGTTCAGGTCCCCTTCACCCATGTAAAAAATTGTGTGCAATGACATGTACCTGTAATTCCAGAGCTGGGTAGATAGAGATGGCAGATTCGCCAAGGCTTGCTAGCCAGCTTCAGTGAGGGATTGTGTCTCCAAAAATAAGATGGCAATCTGTAGAGTACAGCTCCTGATGTTGACCTCTGACAACTACCACATATATTGTATACATAAATAAATAAAATTAAATTTATGTAAAATAAAATAAATCAGGGTAATCTAAATAACCAGTGGCATTGTTTATTTTTGTTTGTTAGCTTGCTTGTTTGAGACAGTGTTTCCTTGCGTAACCCAAGCTAGCCTCAGATCTGCTTCCTCAGCCTCCTAAATGCTGAGATTTCCCCACTGAGATGGTCAGGGAGACTTTCAACTCATGATCCTTGGTCTCATCCCTTGGAATATGGGGGTCACAGTTGTACACCACAGCTCCTGGCTAAACAAATTTTAAATTGATTAAGATGATTTGTGGTGAAAACCAAATGTTTTCTTATGACTTGTAGAATCAGAAAGAACTCACTTGACGTCTTAATTAGTTATTAGTGGTATATTTAGGAAGTTAAATATTCTCTCTGTACTTCAGTNTCCCCCTTTGTCATGAAAGATAAATACCTCAGTACATGAAAAGAAATTTAAGTGAATTTTTCCCAGTAGTCAGTTGAACCCATCTCTGACTCCTAGTGTTCCTGATGCCCACAATTCCCATGGTGGAGTCCAGGAGATACCAAGTATCAATACTCTACATTTGTAGTTTTTGCTTGGTTCTTAAGCTATCACCTATTTCCTAATTTGAAGAATAGAATTCTTTTGAAATAACATAGCACTTTGGTAGCAAGATGATTTTTGCCTGTTTAATTTAAATATATCTCAACTACACCCAATTTTGTTGCCAGGGGTGGATTATAGGTGTGATTGTCACAGAATCTGGCCACAATCATTTCATCACTGAATATAATTATGCTTTTCTGTGAGTGATTAAAATCAAGTGGGTTGGGGGTATGCTTTTGTTTATATTTGTTGCAATTTTTATTAACTTGGTTTTGTAGTCAAGATTTTCTTGGTTCAACAGTCATGAAAACTAAATGACTAAAACAATACAATGACATCTAAGTTTGTTTATTTCTCTGTTGCTATGATAAAAATACCATGGTCAATGTAATTTATAAAGAGAAAATTTTACTGGGGGTTACAGTTGCAAGGGATAAAAGTCCATCATAGTGGGGAGAACTGGCAGGCAGGCATGTTAACCAGAGCAGGAAGCTGAAAGCTCACAGCCTCATTGTTAAGCACAAGGCAAGGAGAATAATCTGGAAGTAGGGAAAGACTATGTAATCTCAAAGACTATCTTAAGTAATGTATTTTCTCCAGCAAGTTTACATCACCTAAATCTCCTTGAGTAATACCACCAGCTGGGAACCAAATTTAAGTCCTCAAGTCTGTGGGGACCATTTCTCATTTGAACTACCACATTAGGTCTATGATAATGGTAATGACCCATTAACACTCTCTAGTAGAAGGAGGACAGTAATCAGAAGAATTTAGACTCCAGTCATTGCTCCCTATTAGTTCCTCCCTCAGATGTAAGTGATTTGGGGAAACACTAGAGTACATAGGAAATGGAAGGTTAAGTATGAGAGTTGAGATAGAATAGGAAACAAGGTAGGGGAGGAGATTCTATACATTAACATATGGATAAAAGACTGAAGTAAGGGACAAGGCAATGGAAGACTGGAAACCTTCCTGGCTTCTGGTTCTATATAGGAAAAGGAACCTACACAGAAAGTAACTAATATACAAATAACCCATCTACAGTCATGAGGAGCTGTCCCCTTCATCTCTTGGGGCTGGAATGAGGTCCAGGTCTTGTGTAATTCCAAGCCCCTCTGTCTCTTCCCTTTCATAAAATATTTCCTTTCCTGTAACTATCCATGTATGTCTCTACACTTGATTGTAAAGAGGAATAAGTGCCTTGTCAGTGGGTAGGCTGTGACCTCAAACAGTGCCTATAATATTTGGTGAGTCAACCACTAGAGAGATAAGAAGATACTTCTGAATTTTCCTCTCTTAACAAGGCACCAAATGCACTATTAGTCCTTCTTTCCTCGAACACTTACAAATGATGAGAATTTTGTGCAAGGTTGACTATGACCAACCCTAGGCCCTCTGAGAAATTTATTCAGTGGCAGCAACTGCTAAGCCTGAACTTNGAATTGGAAGGCTGCTGTTGCTGATGATCCATATTTGATCTGTGACATGTGTGGATACTTTAGGAGCTTGTCTTGAGGGTGCACTGGCACATGCGAAGCTGCCGTCACCAAAAGCAGAAGCCAACAATGTGACTAGCCAAAATGGTGATGATTATGTTATTAGTCAAGATGGTGATAACCGTGTGATTAGTCAAGATGGTATTAATCACATGATTAGCCAAGAAAGAGTTGCTACACAAATACATAATTCCCCCAATACTGCTAGTTTTTCAGAGGACCACTGCACCCCTAGACTCTCCCATGTGCCTGGCACTCATTTGTACACCCCACAATTATTCTCCCTGTTTTTGTTTTTTTTTCCTCCTTCAAATTCCTGGATTCCTGATGGGATCATGGAAGCAGTACACTCAAATGGGAATCCAATCTGGACACCTGTCCTTGCCCAGAGAATCCATAGATAGGGGGAGGGGGCTGGCTCTGTGGAGAATGCTGGCTCCACTCCCTGGAAGGTCTTAATGTCTACTGGCTTTGAATGATAACCCCCTTTTTTATGCACCCATGCTGATATGCTTACAAGTATGTTGTTGTTGTCTGTTCTCTGAACAAGGACAATCCATAATGGGGATGATGTTTTGAAGTTTGGGGTCCAGCTTCACTGGCCTCAAAGGTTAAAGAGTGAGATATGAGCAGTGGCACAGCCTGAAAAGACTAAAAGCCAGACTGAGTGCTGTTTTATTTCTCCTTTCTGAAGACTAAATGCCCTCCCTGGGAAACACAAGATACAAGTCAGTCTAAAACAATAGGTTCACTCTCTTCTCAGGAGTCCTAATTAATTATGTTCTTGCACTATTCATTTCTTTTCATCACACCCAAACCGTTCTTAACTCTTTCTTATTTATTTANTGTAAATAATCCAATCTCCAAATCTGTAAAAATAATTTTCCAAAATAGAAAGACATTCTCTGTAGCATTAATTNTAAAGAGAAAAATGATTCATCTATACATTCAACCTGAATGGCAATTTCAAATAAATCTAGCCGAAGCTAATCATATAAGTAAATGTCTTCTTTAAACCTAACATTCTAAATAGTTCTGGATTTGTGTTTTGTTTCATTTTTTACACTTGTATTTGAGAGCTTCATACCGAGATAAAGGAAGTTTCTCTTATGTACAGAGTGGAATGGGAGAGAGAGAGATAGAGATAGAGATAGAGATAGAGAGAGAGAGAGAGAGAGAACACAAGTGGTTGATTCAAATCCTGGACAGGGAAAGCATAAGCCCTGTACTTTGAGTGTAAACCAACATCTCTGGTCCTCTAGTGGCTGCATTCAGATATACCCAAGGATGCTTGGGTTCTAAAGAGAGGAAGTTGGATGCCTTAATCATCTGATCTCTTTGAGGGCTTGAAGTAGGCTNAAGGGGATGTCTTNTTTTACTCTGGAGGCTCTAGCANACCTCCTTCCTTAGGATCATTATGAGAAATTCTCCTTCAGTTTCCTTGATCTCCTTGCATCAATAGTTGGGAGAAGATTGATCCTAAGAGTCTGAAGAAAATAAAGTTAATATTTTATTTTAACTTTTTTCTGGCTTGGATAATGGAGAAGTTTGGCCAAAGGATGTAAACTTAAATTATAATACCAACCAACAGCTGACTCTACCTTGTAGGAACCAAAAGAAATGGTCTGAAGTGCTTTATTGCAGAGTTTCAGGGTTCTTTTCCAGAAAACAGGGTTATTCAAAGACAAAAAAGAGAAAACTTATGATACCATAGATGAAACCTGTTTTTGTTCAAACCCTTCTTTTCAAACAAGAAACAATGAGCACCATGACTCAGAGGAAGTATCCCCTCCTACTTTACAAGTCCACTCCACTTCCACATTCTTCCATTTACAAGTCACCAGAGAAAAATGCAAACAAGTCAACAGAATGTACTAGGAATGGAGCCTCTGACTGACTGTTCTATTCCTGCAACACTCCCTCAAGCTTGGCCAGAAGGGGAAAATCCAAGTCTATGTCCTTTCTCAATTATAAACTTCCAACAGTGCAAGGAGAAGTTGGGAAGCTTCTCTGAAGACCCATTCCAATTTCCCAGTAAGTTTTTACTTTAACATAGATGCCTATGAACTTATATTTAAAAAAAAGAAAACCTACATGTAGTCCTACAAGTTACATATTGTACTCATGGGGAAACTCTTGGGGAAAACCCAGAGGCCCCAGAGAAAGCTAAAAGCGTGATGATGAGATATTTAGTCGAAGTCCTAATGCCCATAAGCTCTGTCTACAGATCCTTCTAGTTAAGAACCCGGTGACTGGAATTATAACACTCAACAATTAACCACAGGTGTAGAATAATGAAAGCCTTAGTGTTAGAATGAAAACTTACGTTAAGAAACATGTCAACTATAAAAGGATCAGAAAGATCATACAAGAAAGGGAAGAAAATTTGCCTTATATTTCAACAATTTAATTGAAGTTTCCAAGAAATTCACCAACCTGGATACCTTGTCATCTAGAATATAGGCTCTTTTAGGTCAGTAATTTGTCAGTGAGTCAGCTCGTGACATTCAC
>LZPO01045044.1:23708-34124 GCA_001675575.1 Neotoma lepida | reverse complement strand
AATGAAAGCAGTGCTAAGAGAAAAGTTCATAGCACTAANTGCCTTCATAAACAAACTGGGGAGATCTCATTCTAGCAACTTAACAGCACACCTGAAAGCTCTAGAACAAAAAGAAGCAAGCACACCCAAGAGGAGAAGACAGCAGGAAATAATCAAACTGAGGGCTGAAATCANTNANATAGAAANAAAGAGNACAACACAAAGAATCAATGAAACAAAGAGTTGCTTCTTTGAGAAAATCAACAAGATAGACAAACCCTTATCCAAACTAAAAGACAGGAGAGAATATCCAAATTAACAAAATCAGAAATGTAAAAGGGGGACATAACAAGAGACACCAAGGAAATCCAAAGAATCATTAGGTCATACTTCAAAACCTATACTCCAGCAAATTGGAAAATATTTTAAAAATAGATAATTTTCTCAATAGATACCACTTATCAAAATTAAATCAAGATCAGATAAACAATTTAAATAGACCTATAGCCCCTAGGGCTGTCATTAAAATTCTCCCAACCAAAAATAGCCCAGGGCCAGATAATTTTTTAGCACAGAAGTCTACCAGACTTTCAAAAAAGAGCTAATACCAATACTCCTCAAATTATTCCACAAAATAGAAACAGAAGGAACATTGCCCAATTCATTTTATGGGGCCACAGTCTTTGCGATACTCAAACAACACAAAGAATAGACAAAGTGAATTACAAACTTCCCTCATGATCATAAATGCAAAAGTACTCAATAAAATACTCACAAACTGAATCCAAGAACACATAAAAATGATTATCCACATAGTCAGTAGGCTTCATCCCAGAGATGCAGGGATAGTTCAACATGCAAAAATTAGTCAAAGTAATCCATCATATAAACAAACTGAAAGAAAAAAACCAAAACCACATGATCATCTCNTTAGATGCTGAAAAAGCCTTTCACAAAATCCAACATTCCTTCGTGATANAGGTCTTGGAGAGATTATGGATAAATGAGTATACCTAACCACAATAAAGGCAAATGAAAGCAAGCCTACAGCCAACATTAAATTACATGGAGAGAAATTCAAAATGTTTCCACTAATATCAGGAACAAGACTAGGCTGTCCACTATCCCCATATCTATTCTACATAGTACTTGAAGTTCTAGCATGACCAATAGGACAACTGAAGGAGATAAAAGGGATGCAAATTAGAAAGGAAGAAGTCAAAGTATCTATTCACAGATGATATGATATTACACATAAACAATGCCAAAAATTCTAGGAGGGAATTCCTACAGCTGAATCACATCTTTAAGGAAATGCCTGGATTCAAGATTAACTCAAAAACATCAGTAGCCCTCCTGTATGCAAATGACAATTGGACTGAGAAAGAAATTAGGGAAAAAAAAGACCTTTTGCAATAGTCACAAATAATATAAAATTATTTGAAGTAACTCTAACCAAGGAAGTAAAAGACTTGTATGATAAAAACTTCAAGTCTTTGAAGAAAGAAACTGAAGAAGCTATCATGCCAGTGGCCTTTGAGAGAGCCAGTCCCAAGACTGCCTCCAGGCTATGCAAAAAAAATCCACAAATGTGGCAAGAACTAAAATTTGCTATCTAAGGGGTAGGGAAATAAAGAAACGCACACTTTCTGATGTTAGCTTTCTCTTTTATTTCATTTTNAANAAATCCTCTCTCTGAAAATCTCTCTGTCTCCACACAGCTGCATTCTTTACATACAGGTACATATCTCTCTTTACATCATACATCTCTCTCCTGCACAGTCACGCATCTCTATACACAGTTACATCTCTTTTCTATACACAGCTTCACATCTCTCTGCTGTGCGCATTCCTTCTCTCTACTCTGCTACATTCCTTCACACACTATTACATCATTCACTTACTCTTTACTCACTCACTCTTACTCCCTCACTCTCCTCTGCACACACATTTCTGCCCTACACACGCATCTCTGTTCTATACAGCTACGTCTTCTGTATCTCTCTACCCACTCAGCTACGTCTCTTCACACTTCTCTCACACTTCTTCTTACATATCTCATACTTCTCTCACACACTTTTCTCTACAGCAAAGACTCNGGACAAATATGAATTACATTTTCAGGATCACACAGCACTTCTTGAGTAAACAATAAGAAACAAAGCCATATCGATCACACAGTTTCTCTCAGGGTAGGGATGTCACACTGACTGGCCAGTGAGTAAGGCTTGGTCATGCACATAGCCTGAGAGACATCACATAGAGTGACATTGAAATCCAGGATGTAAGCAATAAGCAACTAATTGGCTGAATCGTGAGTGTTCAGGAGTACGTGCAGAAAGTCAACTGCTGGGAGAATTATGTCTACTAAAGTTGTTTTGTACATGACTTGTTCAACAGACACTTGGGAACTTGTCCTTGTGTATTCTCTGCAGAGGCAGCTAATTTATTTTGAGGTCTAAATCAGCTAATGGTAAAAAGCTGTCTTTGTAGCTGAGAATACAGTTATTCTCCTGTGTCAGTCTGACTATGAAAATTTTCCTAGTATTATTTCTATTCATCAGAATTATACAGTTTAAGCAGAAATCATCTTCCGGACCATCCACAGCTATAAGTGTGCCCAATAGATGAAATATATACATGAGATGAACACACAAGCAGTGGGAAACCACCCATAGCTGTTTTTAGGGGAGAAATGTAGTGGTACATGAGAAAAACTACAGACAGAAGCAACCAGTTTTCAGAGTCTGTGGTCCTGTAAGCCTTGCTGATAAGATTCCTCCATCAGAGAATTATTCATCTGGTGAGTTGACACCTGAACTATCAATTGCTATCTACTGTATTTTCTTGTGGCCTCTGGTAAAGCCATGGCTATCAGCAGCTCTTGGCAATACCAGAAGATGGGAAGAACTCCCATGTCTAGTCTTATTGTAACTTGCTATGCCATATTTGATTGATATGCCTGGGAGGCCTGCTCTTTTTTGAAAGGAAATAAAAGGAGTGGTGGATCGAGGGGAGGGAGGTTGAGGGGTAACTGGGAAGAGAGGAGGGAGAGAAAACTGCAGTTGGGATATAATGTGTGAGAGAAGAATAAAAGAAAATAAAAGAATATTATATATGGCATATACCATATGTGATATCACACACACACACACCTGTCTCTTATACACATCTAGATGTGTATAAGAGAACACATATAGGCCAGCCTGCATCATGTGCAAGAGTGTAGGCCATTGTGCACTATAGCCATGTCTAATGCATCAGAACTCAATAGCCTGGCAATAGAAGGACTATCCCTNTTCTCAGTGACCGCCTTATTGGAATGAGGATGCCTTAGGGATCAGTGGCTCTGACTCCTGATATCTGTTTCCACTGAAGAGCTTTGCCCTAGAGATGGTAGGCAAGAGCATTCACCTACTTAGANGTACTGAGTTACTTAGTCCTTACTCTTTGCTTTGTCAGCACAAACACACAGCTCCTACCCAAAAGGAAATAAAAAGTAGTTATCTTTGGAGCCAAATATGAGTGACCACAGCCCAGGAACACAGATTGGGCTGCCTCAAATTCTAAGTTCAAATGAGATTGCAGTTTTATTTGTATTTTATATAATCAGAATCAAGAAAGCTATAAATCAAAAGTTTTCAAATACATTGGTTGATAAATTAGATAGGAATGTTATAGCAAAACCAAAGAACTTCTTTGTAGGCCTTAGATTCTGACAGTATTCTGAGCACTTTGATTAGTGGAAAATTAGGAGTTGTGTTAAGTGAATACATTCCAAAAGGTTTTTTTTTCTGTTAGACACAGCCAGCATGCTATGTCCAAATTAGAGATGGGCTATTTAGGAGGCTAACCTAGCCTAAGAGAAATTGTAATGAGGCTCCAGACCTATATTCCAATGTCTCTATACTATGGAAGTTCTAATCAGCCACACAGCCTTTGTAGACACAGATTCTTTCCAGAAATTTTAGTTCATAGGGCCCTTCTTTAAATCTCTTAAAGGATTTTCAGATTAATAACAAAAATCTCTNTATGAGGCTACCAAAGACCTATGCTCTGAGTCCTTTAACTAGGATACACAGTTGGAACATTTCAATCAAATAAAGTTGGCTTTCACAGAAGAAGCACATGCACCAAACCTTTAAAAATTTCCAAAAGTTCTTGTTATCTGTATCATAAAAGCAAATGTTTTCCTTTGGAATGCACACTCAGAAGTGAGGCATGTAGTCTATTTTTTTAAATCAATTAGTTGCTATGGCATCACTATGGCTTCCCTATNTAGGAGCTCAGGCAGCCAGAGCAGTGCTAGTTGAAGAAATTCTTTCAAGCCATCTTTGGAGCAACCATTAAAGGCCCTCACACCTCATCATGTCAAGGTTATATTAGGATTAAATGGACAGCTATGGCTAACTTAAAGTAGACTAGCAAAATATCAGGTGATACCAAACTTTAGTTTTGTTTTCTGTCATTGTACTAAAACATGAACCAGAACCAAACTGTAGGAAGAAAGGCTTATTTGGTTTAGATTTCCAAGTCATAGTCCATCATTGAGGGAAGTCAGGGCAAGAACTCAGGCAGGAACCTGAAAGCAAGAACTGAAGCAGAGACTGTGGAGAAATGCTGCTTCCTGGGTCATACCTCTAGATTTCTCAGCTACCTTCTTTCTATAATCCAAGGGCACCTGCCTGGGTATGGCGACACCCACAGTGGTCTGGGACCTCCAAAATCAATTTGTAATTAAGAAAATGACCCCATAGACATGTCCACAGGTCAGTCCTATGAAGCAATCCCGAAATTAAGATTCCCTCTTCTTGGTGTGTCAAGTTGATAACTGAAACTAACTATGACAGCCACCCAGAGGTGACTATTAACACTTGTGGCCCCCTAAATCTGGCCTCATCTANGCCTACAAAAACTTCTGATATGGCACACTTGTATACTGAGACAAACTCCTCCACCAAAACCATTTGGGCAGCCTTCAGGGTTCAGCCCCAGGTAATCCACAACAGGTATGGTTTACTTACTAGAGACATTCTATGTGAAGAATGTGTGCTTTGATCAACCAAGGAACAGTAATTAAGATTTCCACATTAATCCCTTCCATCTCAGCCCCCAAACCTGAGCAAACAGGGAACTCACCCTAGTCGCAAACAGAGAACTCACCCTGGGGAAAAAGGAGGATTTATATCTACACTGATTAGAAATAAGCCTTAATGGTGTTACATGCCTGTGCTACTATCTAAAAAAGAGAGAGGTCTACTAATAGGCAATAATGTGCCATAATACATAAATAAGAGACTATAAATGTATTAGAAGCTTTTCAACTGCCCAATAAGTGGCAGTCACCTTCACTACAGGGCTTTCAGAAGGACATGTATGATGGTGCCCAAGGAAATAGGCTGGCTGGCAGAATAAGAGGCAATAAAGACAACCCTAGAGATCTCTTGGTAGTTAGCACTGCTCTCCTTAAAGATAGAGAATTAAAACCAAAGTATATATCCCAAGAAAATATAGACTTTAGAATGAGGATGCAACCAAAAGAAGACATAGATCTATGTGGGNAATGAAACATCATTATCTCAGCCCCTACAGTGGAAAATAATAAAAGGAATACAAGATTCATCACATGTGAGAAGGGATGCCACCCTAGACAAGACAATGGAACTGTTCCTAAAACAGGAACTAACTGCCACAGTAAAGAATGTGGGTCAGACNTGCACTATGTGTTCATGACAACTCTGGGCATCTCCATCGCCCACTCTCTTAGTCATTCCAGAGGAGATGCACTAATCTGGGAGGAGTGCTAATTAGACTATTCTCATATTGCTTCCTGGTTTCAGTTTCAAATTATGTTTTGTTTGTAGACAAACAAAAGTTTTCACCATAAGGGTTGTAAAGGCCNCTGAAGTGGCAAAGCTCCCCACAAAAGGAAACTATCCCAAGATTTGGCCTCCCCTGCTCATTTCTGAGTGACAACAGACCATCCTTTATACCACATATNATGCAATCTATACATAGGTCCCTGGGCATGAAATGTCATCTGCATTCCGCTTGGAGGCTAAAGTTTTCAGGCAAATTAGGAAAGACTAACCAAACTATTAAATAGATCATAGCAAAGTATTGCTAGAAAACATTTAAAAAATTTTACCCATTGCCTGAAAGACAGAATCACAACAAAAATATAAATCAAGTTCAACCCCTACAATATATTGCATAGAAGGCCTTTCTTGCACTAAATCTGCTGTCAGACTCTGAGGCCAATCAGAGGACTTGATACATAAGAAAACTAGAACAAATCCAGTGAGCCCTACTGGAATATGGGAACAAGTTTATACCCAGACCAAATGATAGAACCACAAAGACTGTAGGGCCTGGGTCCTTCTGNTGTTGTGGGAAGAAGGAGNCACAGAACCATGAGGTGCTTGGTGAAGGGACNTTACCAGGTCATCCNGAGCACCATCAGGACTGTCAAACTGGTGGGAGTTGACAGCTGGCTTCATATCTTCAGTACAGAAGCAGTGACCTCCAACCAAGATATTCACATAAACACCCAGAGAAAAACACATATGCTGTGAATTTATGGAAGATCCCTAACTTCTCTTCACAAGACAAGAATAAATGGCACCCTAATGACTATTGACTCAGGTATTCTGGAACATTCCTTGATTATTCTAATCCTTAGCTTTATATAAGATCTTGCATGCTCCCAATAGAAAAACATCATTTCTCCTGCCCAAATGTAAAACCNTTTGATGCTCTCTCTCCTGCTTCTTTACTTCCTCTTCCCACAGGAANAAGACATTTATGCTGGTTCCCAGTTTAAAGCAAGATGGCTGATTGATGATTATGGGCTTTGTCAGGAGCTACAACAGCACCACCAGGAACTATTATCATGAAGAGGCCTGCTTCCCTGTGTCAAAAGTCCGCAAACACCAAGAATGAGAAACAAACAGCTATGAGTTCTACTTAGTGCCCTTGCACGGGCATATGACTTTGACATTTACCCCTTACAAGCACCTTCCTGCTCCTCCCTTCTAATTATAGCCATAAAATAAACTAGCCCAGGAGTATAAAAGAATCAAGTTAGATTATATGTCACTGCATAACAGACACAAAGAAGTAAGATATACATAAAGGACATAGCCCGAGTGAACTCAGGGCTCAGCTCGGGGGTATTCTGTGGAGTGTGTTAGCACACAAAAAGACTGCTTGTTCTTCCTGCTTCCGTCTTCCAAATACTGGGAGTGCAGCATGCGCCCTCCGTAGTTACATAGTACATTCCAGGATCATCGGGGCTATATGGCATCCCGTCTCTAAAAAGGAACTACTGAAACTAGAATAAAATAATAAAATAGATCTGTTGTGATGGTGAGTACTTTCTAAATATGGATAGTAGTGATCATTATACAACCATATGAATGTACTTCATGTTCCAGACTCTATGTTTAAAAATAGCTGATCTTGGTTAGCTTTAACTGTCAACTTAACACAGCTTAAAGATACGCTGAGTGAAGAGCCTCAGTTGAGAAATGTTGTAGGTTAGATTGGCCTGTGAACAGCTCTGGGTGAGAGGGATACTTGATTGTTCATTTATAGGAGGATCCAGCCCACTATNTACAATCAGTGGCCCTGAACTGCATAAGAAAGGTAGATGAATAGAGGTGTATCTATGAACCAGACAGAAAGCAGAGTCCTCCGTGATTCCTACTGTATTTCTTTGGCTATAAATGAGTTCCTTGGTTAGAGGTAACACTATGTGCCTACCTAAAAGTTCCTGCTTTAGTTCCTGCTCTTTCTTCTCTCTATGATGGCTTGTAACCTATCAGCTGAAATAAACCCTTTCCTCCAAAAAATTAAAATTAAAGTTAAAATAAAACTGCTTCCTGAAAAATAGCCTCCACGTCCATCTTTCTGGACAGAAAGCTTACAAAACCTCAATCAGTAAGGAGGAAATGGCCCACTCTAAGGCTCCTTATGCAAGTTTTTTTTTTAAATATTTATTTATTTTGGCCNACTACTCCTGGGCATGGGACCTGCCCTGAAGTGTANTTGTTATACCCAGTGATGCTCTGCTGTAGAAAACAGGTTTCCCTTTCCCAATAGGTATCAATTGCAAATAGCTTCTTGGTTAGAAATGTCTGCTTCCCTTTCTCAGCACTGTGATTCTGTCTGATTTGAACCTGTGTAGGTTTTATATGTACTGTCATGGTCTCGTGAGTTCATGTGAGAATCAGCCCTGTCTGTCTGGTTGATGCTCTTTCCTTGTAACCATCCTCTACTTCTGGCTCTTACAATCTTTCTGCTTCCTCTTCTCATAGTTCTCTGAGCCCTGAGGGGAAGGATTAGATAAAGACATCCCATTCAGGACTGAGTGCCCTTGAGAGGTCTAAACGTCATCCATTTTACACTCCGATCTAAGTTTCAGTTCCTTAAGAGCAAACCAGGTTTATTTCAAACAAAGGGCCTTTAGTCAACAACACCCTGGGGACAAGGAAGATGGTAAGAGCATGTACAAGGTCTGATTCAGCTCCCACAGTATTCCAAGAGGATGACCAAAGAAGGACAGTTCCTTGTAATCCCCTGAAACATGNCCAGACTTGCCCAAGCATGTCCAAAGGTGGAAAAACTAAAACCTCAGCCAATCAGAAATGTACTAATGTAACTGCTGCTTATCTAACCTATCATGTTTGAGATGATCTAACTGTTCCTGAAATTCCTCTAAGCTATGCATAAAAGGAGACTGCATGCTTCTCTAGGGGTCACCATTTTGTACAAGTGGTTGACACTGCACGCTGATTGATTTTGTAGAATAATGCTCTTTGTTTTTACATACTATTTGAGTCTGGGGTCTTCGTCAGCAATATTCAGACCCTTTCACCCAGAAGTCTCTCACTCTCACCAGTGTCCAGTATGGTGTTCTGGTGGAAGCCCCACCTCAATCCCCCTCTCCCATCTCTCTCTCTCCCCAAACCCTGCTTCATGTCAGAAAGCCCGCCAAACATGGCTCCTCCCCTAGAGATGCACAAGATCATTCCCAAGGGTATTCAATCTTCACCCCAGAAAGCAGACAAGTGGTTTTTCCGTCTCTCTTTCCAGTCTCCTCTCTGGGGGCCAGAAAATCATCCAGAGCATTTTACTTATTAAACCTGGGCTTTTTCTAATTCGGTTTGATTTGGTCTGATTTCGATACCTGCATCAATGGAGAGGTTTATTGGGGTGCAGAAACTTTTCATATGGATCTCTGTGTTAATTACCATCTATTGCAAGAAGAAGTTTCTATGATGAGGTTGAGTGATGTTTTGATCTTTTGTTTTGCTTTGATAGCTTTTATTTTATTGGTTTAAATTAATTAGTTTTGATTTTTTTTTTGTTTTCTGTGCTCTTCTTTTCAGAGAGAGAGAGANAAACAACACGAAGTTAGTGGACAGGGAGATGGAGGATCTGGGAGGGATTGAGGGAAGTGGAGTATGATTAAAATATATTGCATAAAATGTTTAAACTTTTTGAAAGGTTTATTGATTTTCTTTTATGTGTATGAGTGTTTTGTCACCATTACATGTCTAGGCACCACAAGCATCCAATGCCTGCAGATGCCATATAGTAGTAATGAAACCATCAACAACTTGGGTTGGGATGCAGTCCAAGACTTCAGTATCTAACCTAATAGGCTTTTCCCTTGGGAAAAGCCAAGAACTTTCAGCCAAAGAACCAAATACATTTCCCTGGATGGAAAAAAGGCAAATTTCTCCTTTTTCTCATTTTAATGGAACTGCTGGCCCATCCATAGGGATCCTAAAAATCTTATACAATTCNAGTGTATAATCTGTAAAGGAAAGAAGGGCTACAGTAGGAAACAGAGGTCCTGGGGCAAAAAGACTATCCTGGTCAGTGGAATCTATTTGTAACCATTCTGAATCAACAGTACTGAAGATAAGTCTTTTGTATTCCTCTGCTAATAACAATAGTATTTTGTTACCCATGCAATGCCCACATGTAGGTCAGGTCTTTCTACATAAATTAACAATCAAGACAATCCTTTACAGACATGTCCACAGGCCAACCCAATATAGAAACTTCCTCATTGATACTCTCTCCCCTAAAGGATTCCAGGCTGTGTTAGGCTCAAAATTAAAGCTTAAGCATACCACTTTTCCTAGACCTACTTTAAAGAATTTTAGTGTAAGTTTCACTGTGTTTAAACTACTTCTTAGCATGTATACCTTGAACTCTGTTCTGTAGATTCTTAGATACTTATTTGAATCCATCATGAGCATTCTATACATGTAACACACATACACACACACACACACACACACACACACACACACAATGACACACACACAGCTCTGAGATATATTGCCTGAAAGAACGGAATTCTTCAGAATGTCTTTGCATGCTTCCCAAGAATTATGGTTTTCACATACTCTAATGACCCCT
>LZPO01045044.1:0-13269 GCA_001675575.1 Neotoma lepida | reverse complement strand
TGTTTGGTTCTATCCTAGGTCTCTGGGCCATCCAGCCTCTGGTGCCTGGTCATCCAGGCAGTGTCAGGCATGGGCCCCCTCTTGTGGTGTGGACCTAAAGTTGGACAAAGTTATTGATTGACTACTCCCACAAGTTTTGCACCAACATTACCCCAGCACATCTTGGAGGTAGGACAGATTATAGGTCTAGGGTTTTGTGGCTGGGTTGATGTCACAGTCCCACCAATTGCCTTGCTTAGTTACAGAAGAGAGCCAGTACAGTCTCTGTATACTCCATTACTAAGAGTCTTTGCTAGGGTCACCATTGTGAATTCCAGGGAGTTTCCATTACACTAGGTTTCTATTTCGCACCCCAATTCCGGTGTCTTTCCCAGTACACTCTCCCTTCACATCACCTACCCCACATGCCAGAATAGATTTCTAGGGTGGATGGGGGACAGGTGGGGATGGGAACATGAGNAATCAAGATATTTCTTTGAGGCTATTGTAAATGAGATTGTTTTCCTGATTTCTTTCTCAGGGTGTTTGTCACAGGTGCGTAGGGAAGTTTATTTGTGTATGTTAAATTTGTTTTTTTGCTACTTTGCTAAAAGTATTTGTGAACTGTATGAGTTATCATCTCTGGGAGTTTTCTGATGAAGTCTTTAAGATCTTTTGTGTATAGAATCATTCACATGCAGAAATATTTTGACTTCTTCCTTTTCAGTTTGAATCCCTTTCATTTTCTCTTGTCTATTGCTTTAGTTAAGACTTCAAATACTATCTTGAATCTGAGTAGAGAAAATGGATACTATTGTTTTCTTCCTAGTGAGAAGCCAAATTTTTCTCCATTTTTTAAAACACTGGCTACAGGTTTGTCNTATATAACTTTTATTATTATGAAATATGTTCCCTCTGCCAATGACTTTGATCATGACAGTATGTTGGATTTCATCAAAGATTGTATCTGTGTGTATTACAATGATCATGTGGCTTCAGTCATTGAAACCATGTATGTGATGAACTATATTTACTGATTTACATATGTTGAATAATCCTTACATTCTGGAATGAAAGCAATTTGATAAAGATGAATGATTTTTTGTGTTTTGTTTCATTTAATTTACAAGCAGTTTATTTACTATTATTGCATCTGTGTTAATCCATGATATTGGGCTACAATTTTCTTTTAATGTTTTGTTTTGGTATAGGGTTAATTCTGGCTTTGTGAAAAAATTTTGAAAATGATCCTTCTCTATTTTATAGAATAATTTGAGAAGTATTAATGTTAATTCTTCTTGCACATCTGGTAGAATTTCCAGTGAATCCACTTGGACTCAGGCTGTTCTTAGTTGGGATTTTTTTTAAATTATTGCTTTAATTTTATTATCTGTTATAAATCTGTTTGAATTATTTATCTCATCTTTCTAAAGATGATGATAAAGTATTGAAGCCACCCACTATTACTGTGTTAGGGTTAATACGTTGACTTCATAACTGGAAATATCCGTTTTATGAAATGTATATGTTTCGAATTGTAATGTGTTCTTTACAGATTGTTCTCTTAATTAGAGTTAAATGATACTTGATTTAGATTGTTGTCTATTTTGTCTGATATTAGAATAGTGATGCTTGCATATTTTTTTTCATTTGCTTGGAATCCTTTTCTCTATCTTTTCTTCCTGAAATTCTCCATCAAATTCTCTTTGCTGGGAATGTGTGTTTCTTGAAGGCAGGGGGAACAAGGGTCCAGTTTTCTAATCCAATCTGCTAGCCTATTCTTTTGATAGAGGAATTGAGACTATTGAGTATTATTATTGAAAGATGTATTGATTCCTGCCTTTTTGTTAATTTTGTGGTCTTTTGCATTTCATAATTTTCTTTATTAAATACTTGAATTAGCATCATTCAAATTTTCCCTGTAGCCTCTTAGATGTGCTTATCTTTTTCTTCAACCTAAAGTGCTCCTTGTAGTAACTAGTCTCTTCAGGCCTATGGCTTGGCCATCATCAATTCTACTGAGCTTTAAAAAAATATATATATTCAATTTGTTTCTTGCTCCTTCAATCATAATTCTATTGGTTATTCATCTCTTTTGACAGTGTGATCTTTCAGAACTCAATATGTATCTTTGCAAGTACTTCGGACTTTTTCTGTTTCTACTGCAAAATGAGCTGCTATTCTGAAGGGCTAGCCTTTGTATGGTGTTTGGTCCTTCTTTCTTGCACCTTTTTTTCTCCTATATACCCAGTTTTGACTATGATATGACATGTGGAACATCTTTTCTAGTCATTGTTGTTTGTTTGAGACAGTTTCTCTGTGTAATAACTCTAGATGTCTTGGAAATCGCTCTGTAGACCAGGCTGGTCTTGAACTCACAGAGATCCACCTGCTTCAGCCTCCTCAATGCTGGGAGTAAAGACTAAAGGCATGTATCACCACTGCCTGGCTCTTTGTCTGCTTTTTATATGTAAATGATTATCTCTTTCCCTAAATTTTGGAAGTTTTCTTCTATGAAATAATTGAAAATAATTTCTATGCTGTTTGCATAAAATTATTTTCCATTTTTATTCTCATAATTCACAACTGTCTCTTTTCATGATATGCTAAAGAACTTGTGTTTATACATTTTCATGTTTTATTTCATATTTTTTAATTTATTGGGTTTTTTTGAGACAGAGCTTCCTATAGCCTAGGCTGACCTTAAACTCACTATGTAGCTGAGGATTACCCTAAACTTCTGATCCTCTTGCCCGAGCACTAACTTACAGGCTAATGCCCCCATTTTTCTTAGGTGCTGGTGAAATCTGGAGTTCCATACATGCTAGACAGGAACTCTATTAACTGAGCAGCAACATCTCCAGCCTCTGCATAAATTAAACATACATGCACACACACACACACACACACACACACACACACACACACACACACACAGATTGTCACTAACTGATCTGATTCCTCAACCTTGTCTTCAGACAACTTTGCCTTCTACAGTGATTAATTCCCTTGGGACAGCTTTCTGCTTAATGTTTTGTGACTAACTGAATTTTCATTTCCATCCTATTTCACTTCCTTTTTTTCAGCACTTCTCTTTATTAAATTCTATTTTCATATCCTCAATTGACTACCTTACTTCATTCATCTGTTTGTATTCTCTTGGAATTCATTGAGTTCATTAACATCTTCTCTGACATCTTTCAATGCATTTATAATCGTTCTTTTGATTAATATCTCTAGAGTTTCATTTAATGCTCTCCCATGGGGAGTTACTGTGGAATTTGTAACTTTTGGAGGAGACATATGATCTTAGAATCTATATATCCTGTGCTGGCATTTGTCTACTTGAGATTATCTGGGATTAGATCATTGGCTAAGTTATTTTTCTCTTCTTTTTCTTCTTTCAGTGGAGTTGTTTGCAATGTTAGAGATACTAGGTAGGTAGGGTGCAGTAGGATTGAGGTGATGCTTTCTTCTTTGTTTTTTTTTTTCTAGGTACTTGGAGATTTATTTGCTAGTATGAAGTGTCTCATTAGGATATAGTTCCTCCACTGTAACATAATTTTTTTCAATTTTCTTTTTTTTTATTAAAAGATTTTATTTTACATACCAACCACCTGTCTCTTATACACATCTAGATGTGTATAAGAGACAGGTCCAGCACCATGGGGGCTCCACTGCTATTGGTCTACAGTTCATGTGTTTCCACTAGTTTGGTTGGCCATCTCAGTACCTGTCTCTTATACACATCTAGATGTGTATAAGAGACAGCCCCTAAACAGTTCACGATAAACCAATATCTCAAGTATCCAAAGGGCCCAGTCCAGCACCATGGGGGCTCCACTGCTATTGGTCTACAGTTCATGTGTTTCCACTAGTTTGGTTGGCCATCTCAGTACATTTTCCAGTCATGATCTTCATGTCCCTTGCTCATACAATTTTTCCTCTCTCACGACAACTGGACTCCTTGGGCTCGGGTCAGCCCCCAGTTGTGGATCTATTCACATGGATGAATACCCTATCTGTCAACACAGAGCCCTGATCCAGAGACTGAGGGAGGCAGATGCAGAGATCCACAGCCAGGCATCAGGCCAAGCCCCAGGAGCCCAGTTGATAGAAGAGAGAGGGGCTTCTGTGAGCAAGGGACAACGGGATCATGATGGGAAGATATACAGAGATGGCCAGCCAAACTAGTGGAGATGCATGAACTGTCGACCATTGGCTGAGGAGTCCCNGGGAGCCCTCTCTCAGAGACAGATGGCTTTCTTCTTTTATACTGATGTTCAGAACACCAGACTATAGACCAGACCTCCCCTGAGAGTTGAGAGTCATCTGCTATAGCCATGAAATAGAGTCGTAATTTAATGCAACTCAGCCACTCCTTAAGTACCAATTGTTTTCTGGAGTAAAAGAATACTGATAGTACTGTGAGTGATAGTCTATTGGTTATTGCAGGTCTGACTGTAGAAAATAAAGAAAAAAAATCAAGAAATGGGATTACTGATTCTCACATTGCTAGATAGGAAGTTAAGGAGGTAGTGCACATAGAAATGGGAANGGTAGAGGCAACTATAAACTGAGAGTAGGCTGTATGAAGTTTCGGTGATGGTAGACTGGAGAAAAGGAGTAACATTATGCATTTAGATAAAGCAGAAGAGTTCAATTGCTCTGGAGGCCGAGTAACAGAGTTCCTGTATACCAGGGAAGCCTGTTATTTGAAAAAGGTAAAAGAAAGGGTAAAGAGGAAGAGAAAGGCTGAAAAGCTTCACACACCCTGCTATACTGATCTTGGATAGAGTATAGGCAAGAAATAGCTACAAAAGGCAATGAGCAATAGAGGGCTAGGTGGGGACTGGCTTCTGGTGGGAGTCTTGGTACTACTTGTTGACCTTACAGGATGGTCTATAGTTGGGTCAGTTTTAAGTCTCAGTGCCTTTCCTTCCCAGGGTGACTGAAGATCTGGTGAAGGTCAGGTCTAGGCTCAATGCCCTTCTTAACCATAGAGTGTGGCCAGTGGTGGGGTTCCAACTCTCTTAACACTCCCTGAATATTTATGTGCTCCTGGGGAATCAAAATTCCAATTTTAATGTTTATATCACAAGCATTTTATCTATTGAGCTATCTCCCCCATCCGAAATTTTGATTTCTATTTAAGACAAGAATTCCAGGATGAGTGAGGACAAAGAAGAGTTGGAATTTATCAAGAGACANTATGCTTTATTTATAGTTTGTTTGGTTTTGTTTTTATGGTACTGTGGATTGAACCCAAGGTCTTNTTCATGTTGGGCAAATCACTGTGTGGCTTATGAACTTACATGGCTTGAAAGACATAATTCATAACCAGGGTCAATATTTAAACAAAGTTTAAGTCAAAAGTATGACATGGTTTATGTATATTTCTCATCTTAAAGAAATTCCTTTGGTGAATGAAAGTACAACATTCTTTATGATGGATAGTGTTTAGATTTACAGATGGGACTAGAGTGTAGATGAAGTTATTAGCTCTTTTAACATTCTGCTTGAAATACCAGAACAAAGGAGTAGTATCTCTATGAAGGCAATCTTTATAGTTGATTTCATCATTTGTGTGCACTTTCTTGAATCTCAGCCAGTGAGATCCTAGAGGCGAGGTCCCCTCTCTTCTCTATGGCCCTTAATTTTCCATCTTTCTACCATGCTTCATCAGAAGTTAAGGAAACGCTCCAGGATTCTGTGGCATATAATATGACAGGAAANATGAGTCAGTGTTCCACAGCAAAGATGGCACAGAGTGTGATGTCATGTCACATTATATCCCCTTTACTTCATTCAAGGTGCTCTGCTCAATGTCACCTTTGAGAATACTTGCTCTCATGCCCCCAGTTACCACTCTTAACTGCTAACAAATCTTCACAAGTTATTTTGCATGATTGACTTTTTGTTAAAATTATTATAAGTGGATGTATCTAATTCTGGTGATTGAGGGTATCTTTTTGAGGTGGGAGGGTGAAGGGATAACTATCTGCATAAATAATTTAATGTACTACTTTAAACTAGAAATTTGTACTCTATAAACGAACAAGGGATGACAGTAACAAGGAAACATATCACCATCACAGGTAATTAAGACTACAGGTTAAGATTAAGAGAGGCTTTTGGTTTTCATCATTAAAACAACTGATTTGGTACACTGTTTTGGATCCCTTCTCAACAGTAAGTAAAGTCAAGTTTTATCATTAAAAAAAATTGGAATTTAAAGAACTGACTCACTTAAATAAAAAATGTTCGAAGAAAAAAATTGGATGAGTTCAAAGTAAAAAAAGCAAAAGAATAACAAATTTTTTTTTAAAAGCAAGGTTTACTAAAGATTTTTTTAAGTGTTTGCTAAAAAAAGTGAAAGGCAAAAATTTGAATACTTGTAAATTTAAGGTCTCATAATCTCACTTTAAAGTTGCTTTTTCATGTTAACGAGTGAATTAAAAAATGCTCCATGAATAAGCAACGCTCTAAAATTTCTAATTACTGAAAAGAACAATATTCCTGGCTTTTTCTGTAACAAAAATGCTGCAATTAGCCNGAAACAGCTCTGGAGTGTGGCAGCAGAGAACAGTTACATGCTATAGGTCTAAAAGGCCAGAAGAAAGCATTGTGAACACGTTTTCTTTGTAAAGAAATGAAAAATATTTGAGGCAATACATGTTTAAATTGGTTTTCTAGTAACAAATGTACACATTAAAAATATCACTTTCCTCATAGTATACAAATTTTTTATTTTGTATGCCTCAGTTGAAAACAAATTTCATTTAAAAACTTCTGCAGTAATATTTCTTTTACTTTCTGAAACATGCTTGCCAGTATATAGCCTCACATTCACTCATTTCAGCCTGAGTGCTGGGATTACATATGTGCACAATAATGATTTTTCTTTTATANATACGTGTGTGCACATAGGTATTAATAACTTGGGTTATTTTTAATGAACAATGAGTTACTAAGGATATTGATATTCCACTGAAGAAGAGAGGGGAGTTGTTACTTAATCCTATTTTAAATTACTTTGTAGTATAGTTAACAAGACTGAGACTAGTGTTGGAGATGAGAAAACAGGATAATCAGGTAGTTAGAAAAGTACATTGTTTATTTGCCTTGCATTAGTCATACCATAAGGTTCTTAGCATCTGCCCTTGTATCTAAGAATATAGAAAAGTCCATAACACATTGTCAGATAATATGTTTCTCGAGCTAAGTCATTGCTAATTTAAACATATATAATAAAGTTATAATAAAACATGTAGGGGGTGGAGTTTGAGATCAGGAGTAGAGCACTTACCTAGCATTCACAAGGTCCTGGGTTCAATCTTCCGCACACACAAATAAGCACATATATATATATATATATATTAAAGAGTATTAATGCTACTTAGATCCTGCCATATTTCAAATATATTAATAACACAATATACACAGTGATATTTTTTGCTTGTTGTCAACTATATCATTAAAAATTTAAAGGGTCAAACAGTAAAGGCTACATGTTTCTGAGTGGTTGCTTTCAATCTGACAGGGGTTAGGCATGGTCTATTATTATATCCAGCTGGGACAGGAATTATACATTCAAAGAAAATTAAGAAAAGTGACCTTAGCTGTAGTTTTACAACTACTCACCAGCACAGGAGATCTGCTGTGGTGTGGTACTGAAAAAGACAGAACTACATATGGCGCAAGTGGATGGAGGCAGTGTATGTGTATCTGGCTGGAGTAAAAAAGCAATGGGTGACCCCAAAATTAGGATAGAAAGTTAAAGATCAAGTGGAGGACTTGCAAAACAGATAAAGTAAAAATAGCCATCCTTGTTACCATTATCATTACTTGCTCTATGCTAGGTACCTTCTAAAAACACTTTATAGATGTTATCCTATGAGTTTTCTCCATAGCAATTAAACCAGGTTTCTGGGGAAGCTTGCAAGTATCTATGCTTTAAAGATCCTGGAAACAATTCCACACTGCAGCAAAATCTAGAAACTGCTGAACTCTCCTACAANGATTGTACCATTGTTCCTAAAAACTGAAGTAGAAACTGTCACAGAAAGCTAAAGAAACTTATCAGGGTCAAAGCCTTAAAGCATTGAAAAATGAATTGAGATGTTCCTGCTGTGAGCCCCTCATCTGAACCACTGTAACATGGCTTCAGGTCTGCACATCTTAACATTAAATGTTTTATAACATTTGCTCACTGTGGATTCAGTCATCAATCTTCATGGCAACAGCCCTGCTGGATCATTCCCATCCATCCATTCACAAGGGAGTTTGACAGCAGAGCTTGGGAGAAGAGTTCCTGAGCCCCAGCCCCAACCTGGTTACTGCTTTCCTGGTGTTCCACAGGCCCTGTGATAGCTGCTGCCCACGTACTGAGAACTTCGGAGGGGAGCTGCTATTCAGTGTGGCCCTGGGTAAACATGACCAGGGAGTAGACACCTGAAATGCTGCAGACAGTGTCAAAGGCTGGCTAAGTATGGTAATGACACTGGGGCCACAATAAAGTCATTTCATTTGGCACTGTCAGATGAGTTCAAAGCAAATCCTCTGACATTTCAGTCTCTAAACTTCACATTTTTGTTCCATTTCATGATGGTAATCTGCTGGGTTTTGGACATTTAGAATGAATATATCCTAAGCTTTCAAAAATTTCAAATTCTTNAGCATAATTATGACATAGATATTTTCCCAAAGATACAGTAGTGGGCCTCAACCATCAAAGCGATTGTCCAGACCCTTCAGTGAAGGGAGTTAACAAACAGAAGAATATCAACATTGTGTTGCTGTGTTCCACAGGCTCTTTTACGTCTGTGGAGGTCAAGCTGTATGAAGGAAACTACCATTTCATTGTCTCAAAGTTTACACACTATCATATGCTATCGAGCTTCAGGGCCATTCTGGGACACAAACTTAACCCCTTGTGTGTGTGATGAAGTACTGGATTTAGCAAATGATTTTGTTCTTTCCATGTGTGTTAAGAATGAGTTGGTGCCTAGCAGAATTCAACAAATTCAGTTACAGGATCTCTCTCTCTCTCTCTCTCTCTCTCTCTCTCTGTCTCTGTCTCTCTCTCTCACACACACACACACACACACACACGGGCTGAGGAATTATGCAAGGTGTGGTTCAACCAGGTGTATAAACTTTGTGTCCTTCTGAATAGAGTGCAATCGTTTATCTTTTTGATAAAACTGTCTCTCAGACTGTCTGACTCTTGGTGCTAGACAGTGGGATCAACCAAGTAAATTAGATTTCTTTAATAGAATGGTCTAGAATTGAAAACAACTTCTTTTAAACTTACATATATTTTCTTTATATACCATTTAAATTAGTAGAGCATTAGGAGAAGTGGGCTGAGAGTTTTTAGAAAGCACTGGGCAAATATCAGTTATCCATTCAGTTTAGAGTCTCATCGTCAAGAGATGACTGCTCAGAAAGCATTATCTGACTTGGCTGCAATCCTGTAAAACCAGAAAATTTATTCCTATGTTCATTAAGGTGTATGTAATGTATGTGAAATGCAGAGAAATAATTTACTACTCAAACTCAGATACACAAATATACTTAAGAAAGAGAAGTTTTATTAGGGCAATTTCACTTTATTTTTCCATACAGCAAAGTCAACTACCGCAGTAATAATAAAATAAGCATAAAACAAATTGCAGCCCTAGACAGAATACATAATTTTAAGCAACTACAAGCAGAAAGTAAGTTGTGATTACATAATAGTAAAACCAAGCGCTTTGTCCTTTCAGCAGATGAAAGTGGTCGGGTTGCTGGTAAGTGCAACATCAGTAGCCAGCTGGAGTAAAGGCTAGGCAACCAAGTCATTAAACAAGTGGCCATTGTCACATTTTGCTCTTTTGAGTGCTTCTGAGTTGAAAATTAAAATTGTGAAATTTGAACTTCTTTTTTTCACCTGCGGAAAGAACAAGATCTACAGCAATTAAAAAAACAATCACATAACAACTACAGGTGTGCTGTTTGGTTTGCCTGTTTATGGTTTAAATTTTGTGAAAGTCAATACTTGTTTTGAAGATTTCATTTTGTGAACAATAAACCATTGAAATTGGCAGAAACCGATTTGAATAATATATGTCCTTAGCATAGTTCTTTCTCTCTTTTTGTTGAAGTTTTAAACATGCAGTAGTTTTGAAAATAATGTAAGGAATATCTGATCCATGATTTCACCTTAATGGCTGAAGTACCTGCTATTTTTGGTAATGATCTTCAGGCAGATTTGGCCCAATGGAGTTTTGTCAGTCATGAGATCTTGGAAGGATGGCAAATCTTTCCAGCTGAAAAATCCTGGCAAACTACAAGCTGTCCACAAAAAGCAAAGCAACGTGTCTGAAGGGTATGGAGTGCTAACTCTGTGCCACTTTTGCAAGCAATTTTGCTCAGTCTGTCATTTCATTAGCCTTAACAAAACTCCTTGTAATTATAGACGTTTTTATTCAAAATAAGATCTTGCTATTATACAGGTTTCTCTCTTTTGACTATATACAGAAGTGCAAAAAGTCAACCTTTCTCTCTAGACTTTCCAACATGCTAAACTGCAGCATCATCAACCCCCAAGAGTTTGCACACACGCTAAAATTCTCATTACGTAAACTTTGAGTATTTGGATTATCAACAAAAAGTCCCTTGTTCTATTTATTGATTATGCAGCTTATTTATAACAAGGCCTGATATTCAGGGATTTCAAAAATATTAAACAATACTTTAACATTTGAAATGGATACAGTAGAAAATAAATTTTATTCTAATATCTAGGATCTAGATCTTCTCATAATAACTAATTACAAACAAAATAAATCATCAAAATATTACTCAATTGTCTGCCAGGATTGTTGCCATAGCAACAACTTAACTTCTTACTTAGCAATGATTATATATTTATAAGATATCCATATAAAAGATCTTTGTTCTTTTAATGAAAACTAGACAAGAACAATGACTGACATTCTTACACTGTAATAGTAAATCAGTAAAATAGAAATCATTTAGTTAACAATAATACGGATATTCATATGACACTACATGTAATTTAAAACTGAGTATGTTATGAAGGAAAAACTACTTTAATTTTTTTTTTTTGTATTTTGAAAAGTTCATTGGTAAAATCTAATAAAACAATAGTCTATAAACTGAAATGGTATTCAATTGTTAATAGAAAATGAAAATCTAACAAATGTAGGAAATGAAAAACTACATTTTAACAAGAAAAATAAGTAATATTCTATAATGTAACTAACTACAATAACATGTGAAGTCACCATTACTCTCTTAACACGATTGAAATTACATTGGTATGGGTTCCAACCCGTAATGTAATAATCTAAGGCTTTAATAGATGTACAGTACAATCAGTAAAATCAACACATCAGTCTTATATTAGAAAGCATCTCTCTCAAGCATAAAAACTTGCAGTAAACTTGGAAGTATGGAAAGTTCTATAACGGAACTCTCACTTCTCCCATTCCACACTAGAACTGCCAGTGACCTGGCCCCTACTCAGCGATTTTTACAACTGCTGAGCAGGGCAAAAATATCCTTTACTAGCTGCAACATCCAAACCACAAAAAAAGGGAATTCCTTTGGATGAATCCATTCTTAAAAACTGAATGCACATCTATTTTTAAAATTTTTAAAAGGCTTTCTAAGGCTATAAGCAGTTAATCTGAACAAAAGAATCACATATAAAATTCACCCATGTACTTCACCCACCCAATTACTAGGTTAATTAAACATTTCCCATTTTCATATTTTGGTTTATCATGCATCTGATGACAGTGCTGTTCTCTTTGTTTAGAGTCACTATTTTGAATGTGACTGTGATGAAGCATTTAAGCAGACGTGAAACCATTTCTGCAAAGCATTTATAGTCTTTTGACTTTTGACAGAGGCTATAAATAGAAGCAAAATAATTTCCTCAAACATTTTTTGTTATTGTGTCTCAGAAATGGCATATCCCTTTTGAATAACATGTTATATAGTAGAGTATGCATAAATATTACACTACAATGCATTAAAATAATTTTATATATCTATTATATATATCTCCAGTATGTGAAAGTTTATCTGTATTGAGTGTGTGTTGTGCTGTCTATTGTTACTGTAAAGTTAAATTGGCCATTTCTGAGACAGCTTTGGTTTCAAAAACAAAAAAGAAAAAGAAGAATGGTGCCCTTTGATTGATTAGTACTAGCAAATAAGCAACAAAATGTGGCTCTGAAAATAATAACACTGAAGAAATAATACTCTAGTTTGATGTACAGTCTATGGCACTTCATGAGAATCCTTAGCAACATGGTACTTAAAGCCATGATGTGCTTTAACATATACACAGTTGTGATTTTGCTTGGCACATTCATCTCTGTCAGATCCCTCCCTCACCACGTCTTACAATCTATTACAGTAAAAATATTACTCTTAAACAAAAATGACTGTGCATGCGCGCTCTCAGCTCTAATGGCGATTTTAAATACAAGGTGCACCTTTGTTACTTGTAAACCTTGAAAGAAATAAACTCATTTTTAAAAAATTATATCTTGGTCTACAGACGTACCAATACATAATAGAATCATGGTTACACCATAGTCTGTCTTTTCAAGATGGCATGAATATATAGGAAACTAATTATGTATGCATATTTTAATGCATAACTCTGTGCTACAAAAGAAAGACAATGTTGTTCTTTTAGATAGGAATATCACCTCAGCACAAATACCAATTGAATGTACAAAGTGTGTAGGCAACAGTGTGCAGCAAGTTCCCATGTTGTCTTTTCTTCTGGTTAACATGCAATATGTGGATGTCTTGTGGCTGAGGGATTTTTGTGTGTGTTGCTTGACGGTATATACAATATGGCTAATGACGTCGTTCTTATGCTAACCAAGCACACTGTCCTTTCCTCTTTGTATGATCTATAATGGGAAAAGAGAGTCTTTGTTAAAACACATAATTATTTAAAGCATTTTTTAATATATAGTTGATATACATAAAACACACACACATATCAACACACATACACACCAACACAGAGATACCATGCTGACAAAAACTCCTTCTAAACTTATGTGTGTCCTTACTCCATATATCTGACTAACTATGAAGGAACAGCTTTTTATCTCCTGTCCTACTTTCTTTCTTTGTTAGACAGGGTCTCACTATGTATCCTGCCTAGCCTGGAGCTCATTATGTAGACCAGACTGGCCTTGAACATACAGAAATTCACTCATTTTTGAGCCCCAAGTGCTGGAGTTAACAGTG
>LZPO01045043.1:37475-54811 GCA_001675575.1 Neotoma lepida | reverse complement strand
ATCCCAGGAGCTCAGACTTGAGACTAGCTGGGCACTTATATCCCTGCTCCAGCAGACTGCCACTCAGTCAGTCAGTGATTACGGGAGAATGGGTGAGAAATGGGATGATGGTGGTTCAGGGTGTGGTTCTNCACCAATCCCGGGACAGCTCTTACATGGACTTTTGNTGGATGATGGATTGGGAAAGGGAAGGGGCANCAGAGTTAATCTCAATTCTCTAAGTCTTTGATTTTCCATGGCTACTGAAAATTTTGTATACTCCATTACAGTAATGTGGTATTCCNTGAACTTTTGCTGCAGCGCTGTGAACAAGCACCTGCTCACCCTAGGTGGGGCACCAATGACAGGTCAAAGGAACAATTCCAATCAAATCNAGCCTGGTGAAATAATGAACTGATTGAGTTTATTTGCAGCAGCCTAAGTGAGGGGGTATTTACAGTAGTATGTAACCCCCAAATTGTCATGTCACCAAAAAGTCTCACCTCAGCACAGATGAAGACTTCCCCATGGTTGTATAGATGAAATAGCCCCTTCATTTAGTCTTCCACTGTGGCACCTTTGGAGAGCACATGCAGCTAGGGCAGAATTATATGCCACCGGGAGGGCTTATGTAAGGGAATAGGAATCTTCAGTGAGGGTCTAATGACATGCNTCCTATGAGGAAACTTCAATAGGCCCAACATGAGGGACTCTTGTGGGCAGATGCTTTCNTTTAGATGGTTATGGCTGTTATGAGGACAGTGTTCTGCAATACATGTGTTATATGCATGAAATAGTTCNTGTATATTTGTGTTTGTGAATATCTTTGGTATACAGTGAGGTGCTAAAAGTTTTTTCTTGTCCATTATGAAACATGTAGTCATCTTGAGATGTCACTCTTTATAGAAGCCTTTTCTTTACCATTTTTANAAGAATCACTTATATTTCATAGGTTGCTGTTGGGAATATATATGACCACAATTTTGAATCTTTGGAGTAGAATGTGAGGGTTGGTCATATTAGTTTAACATGTTACTTTGCTTTTTAAAATATCCACTTTGCCTCCTTAGTCCTGAGGATGTATGTGGGGGATATAAAAGAGACAAGTTCACAATTGAAAGACCACTCTGAATGCTTATGTGGAGTGTTGACTGGAGAGGGTAGAGTCTTTTCTTGAGAGATGAGCTAGAATACCTGTATAGATATCCAAATGGCATCATAGGGAACCAGAACAAAAATTAGGCAACACTCACAAAAGANATGAATGGCAGAAGTTGGATATTCACCAGAGATGTCCACATGTGAACATACAAANTCTTGTCACATCTTATCTCAAGCCTCTANCCATTGTTGNTCCTTGTTAGTGTATTACAATTGCTTGGTAGGGTTCCTACACAGTGCCATAAACTAAGTCCCTTTAGAAAAATGGAAATAACTGTGTCACACCTTTGAATGCTTGACATCTAAAATGACGGTGTTGTAAGATCTTGTTTCATCTATATGTCTGTACTCTGGGAAATGATCAGGTTGAAGCTCCCATCCTAGATAGTACCAGCACAGCTTTGTGTGTGTGTGTGTGTGTGTTTTCATGGTGCTTGTACATGTCTCCTATAAGAGGAGGTCAGTGGTCAAGCTTGAATGTCATCTCTCAGGTACTGCCAATTTTGTTATTTTATTTAATTTTTTTTATTTGCACAGGGTCTTTCATTGGGATCTGGTACTTGATTATAGGCTGAGTGTCCAGCAAGTCCCAGGAATCCACCTGTCTCTACCTCCCTAGCTCTGGGATTATAAGCATTGGCCTCCATGTCTAGCATTGTGCCTAAGAGCTGGGCATTAAATAGGTCTTAATGCTTATTCAGAAACCACTTTACCAAAGGAGTTATTTCCCCAGGCAAGCTCCANTCTTTCATGGTGTGTTTCTTGCATGCTTGGCTGTCTCTGCATGAAAATGTCCCCTTTTAATATGGACAAAGTCATGATCATTGAAGATCCACTACAGTAGCCCCATTTTAAATAGATTACCTCTGTAAAGATTTCTTTCTAAATACAGACAAATGTTGAGGTACTGGAGATCAGCACTGCAACCTACTTTTTAGGTATACTGACATTAAACCTGTAGCATGTCAGACATATGTTTAAGTATATCAGTTCATTAGATGAGATATGGTTTGAGCTGGTCAATTTATTGAAGAGAAATTTTAACTGCTATATGACTTAGACCAGTTGACTAGTCTTTAAATGATCAGAAAATACTCAGTGTATGTTGCATATTAACATATATATTGGGACTTGTGTATAAATGTTTTATCTATGCATGTGTGTTAACCTACTACTGGCATCTATGGATGGATCCAGTCAAGTTGAGGTCAGAATTCCCAGCACACACAGTATAATCTACTGGTTTGTTGACTGATAACAGATTTTAATTCAGAAGCACCTATTAATAGGTAACATTAGAAATTTTAACTCTTAATANTATTTGTNTATACTGATGTTGCCCCTTACCTTATGTGGGCCTGGTTGTGTCATTAGGCTGTCAATGCACATCTCTGAAGCTTTTCTACATATCAAGTGGGCTAATGTGTTTTATGGCTGAGGTAGCTAGATGTGGGTCTATAATGGGGCAAATATGAAACATTGATAGTTCTGTTAGAGATAAACAATGATGATCCTTTTATTTTGTGTTGCTTTCTAGTAAACAAACACAAGCCATGGATNGAGACATCATATCATGGAGTCATCACAGAGAACAATGACACAGTCATTTTGGATCCTCCACTGGTAGCCCTGGATAAAGATGCCCCAGTGCCTTTTGCAGGTAAGATGACTGATATCTTAGTGTGCTTGGGCTGGGCTTTCTCTGGAGGCCTCTAATGTGAAACATCCACTAAGCCCAGCTAGGATCTAAAAGCTATTGTCNCCACCCTGTGTGCGACGGCCTGTGCCTTTCATGCTGTGTGTGCCTTCTCCTTGCCAGTGTGGCCTCTTGATCTCTGTATGGTTAGTCTCCTTCACATTGATTCCAGTGGAAAACACTTGTTCCTTTTTGTGTGTTCATTTTTGTTGTTTTGGTGGTTTTGATTTGTTTTGTTTTTGAGACAGGGTCTCTCTATGTATCTTTGACTATGTGGACCAGGCTGGCCTTGAGCTCATAGAGATCAGCCTGCCTCTATCTCTGCCTTCCAAATGCTAAGATTAAAGACATATGTCACGTGCCAATTTTTCTCCTTCTAAGAGGTGATAAATTGCTGAAGTGACCCCCGGAGTTGGAGGAGATGGACTAGTGAAACTCCTTGGGGGAATTTTGCTCCTAGAGAGATAGCCCATAGACATGATAAAATGTGGCAACCACTGTCCTCACTACCTACTTACCACATGGGGACTTGTATCTTGGTAGATTGGCAAGAAGGGGGGAAATAAAAAACTATCAAAAATACTTATTAAAGGCCAGATGAGATTGTGCCCTTGAGCTTCAACATGAGTGTGGCTTTTAGAGGAAGAATCTAAAGTCAGATGGCCTTTGTGTCTTTTGGCTAGAAAGCTTTCTCACTGTTTTCAAAGCCATTACTGCTCTCACCCTGACCTCCTACAAAAGTCATATCCCAGAAAGTATGTATAGGATACTACACTATCATCTGTTCCATGGATTTAGGTAAAGACAAAGAAATGGACAATGGCTTGGNTAGGAGGCCTTAGACAAAGAGTGTCTGAGGATGCCTGAATCACAAGGAATATTGTTAACATTTTATAACTGTCAAGAGAAAGACAGGAAATTTAATGAAGGTTTTCAAGACCTCTAGAAGATTGCTTTATGATCGATGGGTGCCAGGCAGGGGTTTTCACCATGCTGAAGTCTATTTCTTCTGACAGTTTGTCTGCTACATTATGAGCTACTTGGGCAGAAAAAAAAATGACTCTTTCATACTTTAAAGAGAGATGCTCTGTGAAGGCCTTTTATTCATTACCGAAGATTATGATGGCAGGAGTGATGGGCTAGGTTAAACTCAGCGTTATGTGAAGGTAAGCCCATAAGCTTTCTTACAGAACTAGAAAGACTCTCACAAGGCTTTATCTTTATTTTATATAGAATGATAACTACCAAGGGCACCTAACTGTGATTTCTGGGGTGGTTAAGGTTGGGGAATCTTCAAACATCTTCCAAACGTCCTCCAAGCAAATGACACTTGGAAGAACAACTTTCATGCCATTTTTTTCTACAAAGGATGAGGTTCCATCCCTACCCTTCTTTGGCAGCCTAGAAATAATCTACCTCACACTCTTCTGGACATAAGTAATATGGCAGTGAGGTTAACCAACTCCTTTAACAGTGCCTCGAAATAGGNTTTTGAAGCAAATACCAGTAAAAACTATGTTTGGGTCATGAAAATGTTTGGTTTGGCTTTCAACATATGCTTTAAAAATAGATATGACAAGCCGGGCGGTGGTGGTGCACGCCCTTAATCCCAGCACTCGGGAGCCAGAGGCAGGTGGATCTCTGTGAATTTGAGGCCAGCCTGGGCTACCGAGTGAGTTCCAGGAAAGGNGCAAAGCTACACAGAGACACCCTGTCTCAAAAAAACCAAAAAAAAGGTCTGACATTTAGAAACTAGTAGATTTATCATAAAATGCAGGATTCTGATTAATCTCAATGAATCAAATCTCCAATAGAGAACTGAGTTCCTCCCTCTCTCCNTCCCTCCCTCCTTCCCTTCCTTCGTTCCCTGGAAGCAAAGTCTATCTGGGATGGCCTGAAATTCAGTATAGAGCCCTGGCTATCCTCAAACCTGTGGTCTCTGGCCATAGCCATCTGAGTGCTAGGATCATAAATCTGTATCCTAACACCCAGTTAGCTGCCTCTTTCATCCATGTGTGAACCCCAGCTCCCTCCCAGCCCTTTATCTCACAGTATATGCACAATGTACGCTTCATCTTTCCCCTCCCTGTCTGGTGGCTGACCTCTCTTTCAAGCATAACAGTGAACTGCTGGCCAATTCCCAGGAAGTAACAGAGTGCCCTTCAGTCATTCTGGTGTTGGGGGCTGAGGAGTTCAAAGAAGAGCAATGTGTCTGACTATTTGTTATGCCTACCCCTAAGGAACCCTCTTTTCGTCTGGCTGTGAGCCAAGAATTGAAGTCTACAGCAAAGTGACCGACTCTCAAACAGAGAGGATAAAATAAAGAGAAATTTAAATTCAAGCAAATCTGATATTTGAGAGTTTATATTCACAGCAGATTCCTTAGCGTCTTCATTAATTAGGGCTTACAGACAATTAAAACATCCATCTGAGGATTCATCAGAGTATTTCTTAAATTGAAGCCTCATCAAGTGCCTTGAACTTGAATTTGTATTTTATCAGATTGCTCTCACAGTTGTTCAGACATGTTTTGAAACTAAGATTTGCCTCTCAGCCAAGCCCTGAGTAGCTATTTCCAACCAGGGACAATTTCTATACTCCACCTGTTATTTTTGCAGCTGCCTTAAAAAAAAAAACTGGCATAATGCATCAAAATATAATCTGCCAAGCTCTTAAGAGTAAAAAATAAAGGTGCTTTTTACTAGGTCAAAGCTATTTTTCTCAGTATTATTTATGGCCAGCTGTAAGACAGGACACAGACACTAGCCATCCATCCAGCTACGGGTATTTATTTTAAAACATTTATCTTAAAAAGAAAATACTGAAGATTTATTTCAGATCCCTATCATTCTCATAAAATTGAAAAATTTATATCTGCCAGCTTCATCACCCTCCATGGCAACTGGAGCCTTTGGTCCCCCTTATCAAGTACTCCTGAATTAAGGGTCACTTTTCCTGCCTTCTCCCTGCATCTTTCCTTCCCTGTGAGTGGATAAACTGAGCTATGCTCTGTGAAAGAAGATTCCCTTTAAATCATTTTTTTCTGCTTTATTTCTCTTATGTTCTCCTATCTTTTAGGATTTTTTGAAAAAAATCTTCCATAAGAATTCTGTTTGAAAATAATTTAGAATTATGTGCTATAATAAGCGATGCTCATTTCAATAAAAAGAGAAGCATTTATTATAGAAAACATGGAAAGTCCTGTGAAATACACACAAAAAAGCATAAAGGGTCCGCCTTCCCACCACTGGAGACCATTAGCATTTCAGTCATGTTTCTATTCCTTGTTAAAAACTATTATGCATCTTGCATCTGATATTAGAATTGAAGGTTACTGTTATTTTTTAAATGACATTAACACTCTAAATATCCTAATGAATGTGCTAGATTTTACTGTTTCCCTATTGACAAGTATTGTACCTATTTCCATTTCTATTTTGTTATAGCACATTTGCCTTTCTGTGTCTACTGGTGGATGTATTTTCAATAGTACAATTAATTGGTCAAATATTTCCAGGCTCCTGAAACACATTAGATTGCTTTTCCAAAAAAAAAAAAAGTATGATTTTGTATTCCTATTCACACCATCTGAGTCCTTCTCTCCTGGCTCCCAGCTCCCATATTGCTCACTCTAATGGTGATTTGGTGACAGTATGGCAGAGTAGCTGATTGCATTATCTTTAATAACATCAGCTGTGAATGATGCAGNCTTTCCAGGCTTTTGTTAGGATGAAANTTAACGAATGTCTATACCACATGTTCCAAATGTGGTGGCTGTTTAATAAATTGGAGTTTCCATCTCCAGCCTTTTATGCCTGCTCATTTCATAGAGGACATGCCTGGTTGGCATTGAGGTGAAGCAACTTGCCNGCATTCCAGGTGATCTTGAAGCAGAGACAAGAGGACACTGTGTCCTGTAGGACACTGATTTCCTGTCTCTGTGTCCCTGTGATCTTGCTTTGAATCCTTCTCTCATTTGAGCAGGAAAACCTCCATGACACTTCAGCCAGTTCTATGAAACTTGCCTGACTCACTTCTCAACTCAGTCTGAGCTCTGTAGACTTGACCTTCCTCAATAATCAGACATAGAACAATCCTCAAGTAATAATGGAAATCCCGTCCATTGCAAGACAAAAAAAAATGATAATGAAAGCTAGCAGGGCNCACCATGAACTTATTAATTTCTACATGTGCCCCACTGAGGCCTGTTTGGAAACTGTAGAGACTTTTAAATTTGAAGGGGATTAGATTGCCTTGCAGAGATAATAGAACTACTACTCATTTGTCTACATTGGGCCAGTCTGGACTTGTCTCTTGTAAGGACAGGGCTGCAGAGGATGATCAGGCATAATTGGCTGGCTTTGCGGGCAGGGTGAATCTCCGAAGGCTGCCCAGAAAATTGTCTGGAATATGATTTGACCTGGTTTGATTAGCTGGTTACAGTGCTGGCTGTGGCAAGGACTGCTCTTTCTTTCATGGTTAACTTATTTCTCTTCCTATTCAGTTCAATGTCTGCCTGTCACNTTCCTTCCTATCTGTGGGCCTATCCAGGGACCTGGCTCCCACCTAGGGCTCATTCAGAGCCTAATATCAGAGAGCATCAAGGGTTCATTCGGCATGATACCTTATAGTAAGCAGGGAAAGCAGAGGTCATAGCATTCATTATGTCTATTACTTTTAGGTTGATGGACATCATTGTATGCTTTAAAATTTTAAGTTTAAAATCATATCAATATAGTGTAGAATATTTAAATCTAAATAAGTGGAAAATATTTTACCTCACATAGTGTGATGGTTAGTGCTGTCAAATTGACAAAATCTAGAATCACCTGGGAGATGGGCCTCTGAACATGCCTATGAGGGATTTTCTTAACTGAGGTACCTGAGGGTACTACCATTTCATGGGCTAACCCCTGAACTGAATAAAAAGGAGGGAGGGAGCTGAAGAGCACACAGGCACTGTTTGCTCTGTTTCCAGACTACAGATGCCATGTAGACAGCTGGATCGAGCTCCTGCCACTGTGATTTCAGTGTGAGGTGGATTGTTAGCCTGGAAGTGTGGGTCAAAATAAGCTCTCTTTCCACTGTGATTTCAGTGGGAGGTGGACTGTTAGCCTGGAAGTGTGGTTCAAAATAAGCTCTCTTTCCTTCAAATTGCTTTTGTCAGAGTATTTTATTACAGGAACAGAAGAAAAACGAAGATGCATAGTTGTCATCCTTTAGCAATAGGCTATCACATCCAGCCCTATCCAAGAGTATATATATTATCACAAACTATAGTCACCTTGCTCTACAGTAGATCTCTTAATGTACTATTTCTATTACACAGAAATTGTGTATCCTCCAACCAACATCCCCTCAACCAACCACTCCAGCCTCTGGGGACCACCATTATATTCTCTACATCTGATATCAGCATTCTTTAGATTCCACTAAAGATGGGAATCAGCTGTATTTGTCTATTTTTGCTGGCTTATGTCCCTCACCAGACACACATGTTTTTGCATTTAGGCTCTGCACTTGCTAACTTTATAATCTCAGTGTTGTCACTAAACTCTTCCAAGGGAATGTTTATAGGGGAGGCATTCACAGCACCTACTCCTGGGATTAATATGTGGATATAATTAGATATTAATGAAAAGTGCCTGGAGCCCTGTCTGGCAGCCAGAAAGTGCCCAATAAATCATAGTTGTGTTAGTCATAGCAGTGGTAATGATGAGAGTCATCAGAGTAATTGTGATTCTTGTTATCATCAATAAGCCACAAGTGTTTGCTTCCTTTTTGGTTGATTACAATGGTGCAATTATAATCTGGGATGATGATGATAAAAGAAAGGAGAAACATAACTCTAGAGTCTGTTCCAAGGCTTGATACAGNCACCCAATCAGACTGTTGTTTTGATTCCTTGGTGGCATGGTGGTGTGGGAGCGACCAGCTAAATTATGTAGTTTGAAGATTGTACAACTCCATAAATAATTATCAGCTATCTGGGAATAAATGTCCTCACATTCTACCCATAATTTATCCCTGTGGAATAATCTATTGCAAGCTACATTTTCAGAGAATTGNAAACCATGTGCCCTTTTATTATAAATGCACACATACACACATATGCATCTGCCATTCAATCAGTTACAATTCAATTCTCACCAGCTTGTGAAGCAAGAGGCCATCTATTATGATTCTGTTTTNCAAGTAAGAAAACNGGGGACTTTAGGAAATTTTGTGAANGCCTCAAGTTCATCTCCCCAAGTCTAGGCTCTCTGGCCACAGGTCTCAACTTCTCTCCACTCCCTCAGCTGTCCNTTNTTGTAGGCNGCCCTTACTGGCACTAAAAGATCTGCCTGGCATCAGNNACAGCATTACTAAATGTCANTCTCATGCTAGGTTCTTCCCTTATGACTTCTTTTTTTCCTTTTTCTGATCATTCCAAGAAGTAATATAGTTTTGAGGTTCAAATCATCACCAGCACCTCCTTTACCTGATGGTCTCTTCTTTTGGTGAAGCAGGACCAAGCTCTACAGCAGAGTCTTCTATAGACAATATCAAACTGAAGTTTTCATAGTGTTCTGTTGCATTTTGGTTAGGCCAGTCTCTATCAAGGTAAGTATTACTGCTATTCATTTCTGGCATTTTCCTTTTAAACATTCATTGAGTTTTGTAAGAATCCAACCTCAAAGAAAAATATAAGCAAATAATGTTTCAGTGGCTTACAGAAGCATTGCAAGTCACTCAAGAACTCTGTAGGGACACAGTAGATAAACCTTATCTAGAGGGTTGCCCTCATCGGTGTCCTCATAAATGGCTGCAGGGCCCCAGCCCTGTGTATGTTGCCCTGTGGTTCTCCAATATCTAGTCCTGGCAGCATACATGTATGTATGTATGTATTGATAATTAATGGAAAAGGAGGCTGTGAATTCGAAAAGAACACCCAGCAGTATGTCCCTGGGCTACGTAGTAACTGGCTTCAGCCCCAGGTTAGATCTTATCCCTTCCTGCAAAGAACTGCATTCAGACCTATCTGGAGTCCACAATTGGAGCTACTTCCTCAGACCTCACAGAGTTGAAATCTAGAATAAGTCATGAAAACATAAACTAGATGTCTGTTTGTCTGAGTGTATGTGAGAAAAAGTAAAAGAAAAAAAGTAAAACGCACCCATTATCAAGAAAAAATTACAATTCTTACATGGATTTGTGTTTTTAAAGTGAATTGGGGTCATAGCTTTTACAGTTCTGAATCTCTGTTTTTACTGCTCACCGCTGCTTCCTAAACTGATTGAGTTATGCAGACTTGGTTACCAGCATAAATATGTATCACACAAACATTTATTTAGTCATTCCTCTATTTTCAATAATTTGTTTTTGAAATAAGGTTGATTTCAATAATTTTCATTTTTTTAAGAAAATAATTCTTCCATGGTCAACTGTGTGAAATGACTTTCTTAAATAAGCATAACTTGGGTTTCATTTTGAGGTTTAATTCAGAGTGAATGAAAACAGATGTGTTCTTTCAGTGATAGTTTGAGATTGTGTCCTCAAACGCTTGGCTGATATGAACTGTGATTGCCAATTTCATGGCAGCCGGTGCCTTCAGATTAGACAGGGAAGATGGGCGCTCACATCCCCACAGCTGTCTGCACCTGTAGGGGAGNACTGTGCCCAAGTCCTCAAATCCACAGGCCTCCTTCCCTGTGACCAGGTTTTCCTCCTCACTGCAATAGCTCTGATCTAAAGGCTCTCAGATTTACACAGGAGAAATATAAAAGTTGCTTTACCACTGAAACAATTGAGGGATAATGGGAACAGCAGATTGTAAATAAGATGGAAGGCCTGGCCAAGGTGACACTTTTGATCTCTAGAGCAGATGGCAATGGAAGATCCATCTATGGTCCTGCAGGACCAGCAAAGCCCTTTACAGTGGCCATACCCACGGCCTTGTTCTGTGGGAGCTTGGGGGTCCTACCAAACAGGCTGGGAGAGCAAGCCCCCATGTGCCATCAGAGTGGGATGAAGGACACATTTGCCTCTGCTCTTTCTTTTTCTTTCAACTTCTGCTTAGCAGCTTCCAGCCTTGAATGGGATTGGGATGAGAGTGGGGCATGTTTGGGGACTCCTCCTGGCCATTTCCACAAAACATACTGTGCTCTCCCCAGCTGTTCATTTCCATAATTTTAATTTCTCTTTCTTGCCTGCTGATGACTGTCAATGTAGGAGGCAGGTCTCTGCTCCAGTGGGAGGCCCATTCACAAATCCTAGTACATGAAGCCTTTGCCTGAGTCGGGGTGGGGGGAGCATATTTATCCTGCTGAGGAGATCGTGGATGACGCTTGCTATGGAGGAGATGCTGGCAGGAGAAAGGGAGAANGTTCCAGACTTATGCTGTGCGGGTGCTTGAGGTCTTTGCCTTGACTTTTTCTCTTATCTGAAACAAGTCTTTCCAAACCTTTCCTCCTGCATTTCCCTCTTTCCTTCCCTACCAGTTTATACCCAGGGTCCCTGATGCTGCCTGTCTATGTAGCCCCTGTCACTAGGTGCTTTGGTGTTTTGTCTTTTCATTTCTCTTGCGAAGGCTGTTTGTAAATTTGCTCTATGGCTGCTCAGCCTCAGTGAACTGCATTTGGATGGCCCATTCTTATCTCCCACTCCTGTTCTATGGCAAACCCTGGGACTCAACATCAACTCTGTGGTGTCTGGATGAGGAGAGTGTGCTGACATTAACTTCATACCTTTCTGTAGTGAATGGGCAAAGGTAGGTTACTTTGAGCGGGCAAGCTGTGGGGGAAACTAAAAGGAGACCATGAAGAATTCAGAGCTAGGATGCAGCAGAACAGATCAGCCAGGGAAGAAACAGGGTGTGGGTTTCATATGAATCAAATGCATCTGAGGGCCTAGGATCTGTGTCTGACTTGAGAAGAAAGCAGGGGTGGGGGGTTGAGGAGCTGGAACAGAATCCACCAATGAACTTACCCAGGCCTTGCAGGCACTCTTGGCTTTGTGAAACAGGATGTCACTATATAGCCCAGGCTGGCTTTGAATTGGAATTCTTCCTGCCTCAGCTTCTTGTGTGCTGTTAATATCACAGGCAAACATCACCTTACCCAAGATCTTTGTAAAGAGAAGACTCTGGATAAATCCTACTTAGGACAGATTCATGTTTAAAGACTGACCAGTTGGTACTCGTGCCCATTCTCCAGCAGTAGGTTGAAGAGGTGTTTAGGAAAACAAACCATCCTAGTTTCCCAGAGTTGAAGAACATCCTAGGGTGTGGGATTATCAGTGCTAAAACTGGGAAGGTACTGGTGCCCCGGGGGTTGGAAGCTCTGGGAGGAGAGATGTGGTAAACTACTTGAACATTATGCTAGGAGATATCGTGATAGACGCCTTTGAATGTAGAAATCCCATGTTTTCTGGGACCCTGCATTAATTAATGACAGTGCTATATGAAAACAAGATGAAATGCAAACAGTGAAATAAAAAATAATGGCAGGAGTGTTGCCAGCCCACATGGTGACCATGCACATTGGAAACACTGTCCCACTGCACAGTACACAGCTTAGCAAGTGAAAAGAAAGAGGTCCATTTCAGTCCCTATGTGTCCCCTTGGTCTTGTATCCTCATACAGATAACAACCTGCACACAGCAGCTCTGAAAATTGCCCAAGTTTTATTGTTACTCTGTACTACAAACTATATTACAAACACTGCATCGTTTAAGTTTTACAGGGATCCTCTGAAATAGTCATCATTATTATCTCTATTTTGTAGGAGAGACTGGGGCTAGACTGGATTATACAGTTTGCCCAGGACACAGTGGTAATGAAGTTGTGATTCTAGCCCAGATGTCTCAGTTAAGTACTATTATATAGCAGCCACACCAAAACTTAGGAGCCACAGGCCAGCAGCCATCCATCCTCACTCACTCTTCATGTTCACTGGGCAGCTCTGCCGATCGAAGCCGGGAGCAGCTGATCCTTCCTGGGTGTGTTTAAGGGTCCCCAGGAAGCCAGTGACTCTGAAAGCTAGTTTAGGGTGGTCTCAGCTAGGATGACACAGTTCTCTGTGTGTTCTTTCAGTAGCCTGCCTGAGAAGTTAAAAGTACACACAGGTACAAGCAGATTTCAACAACTACCTGTGGCAGTTTTGTCCCTTTCTCACTAGCTAACTCAAGTCACATGGCCACTGCTAGAGTCAGTGTACAATTGGACTTCATGGAGATGGGTGACTTTAGAGTTGTTCTGTCACAAGCCACCACCAGACCACAAGTATTCATAACCTTTCTATAGTGAGAAATCCATGTAGTCTGTTTAAAGGGCAAAGGGTTTATTAAGGGGAAAAACTCACTGTACAAAACAGAATTGATACAGGTTCTGGGATGCTNTTCTGTCCACCTGGATCAGTCTCACATCCAAGTCCCACAATGGAGCAAAGAGAGCTGCCTAGTGCAACTCAGATCTTAAGTGTCTACCAGGCCACGCCCCAGGGTCATATACTTCAAGGTCATAGGCAGGTGGAGCAGTTACTTGCTGCATCTCTAGGGGCAGTGCTTCAAGGTCATAGACAGAACAGCTATCCACCACACCTTTCTACATGCCAAATACACTCTTCTCTGTTCTAGAACCCCAGAAGTCATATCCAGGCATAGGTTCAGGCTTGGAGCCCAAGATTTTGAGATCCTCATAATTGGATATAGCCAATCTTAATCTACAGGTCTGTGAACTAAAACAAATGTAAGTTACCTTTCCACCCTTTAGGAGACAGAAATCCTCAGTCAACACTTCCATTCAGGGTGGAATTAAAAAGGAAACATACAATGACCATTAGCAATTCTGATTTATTGCTAGAAAAATGTTGCATGGTACCCTCGTTGAAGTTGCTTTAGCCATCTTCCTCTCTGTTCCATTTGTTACTCAGTCATCTTTTTGCACCACTGTTTGTCTCTGTTCTATCCCAGGTTGATGGACTCAACAGAAGTAAGCACTGTAGTTGGCTTTTTCTTTGGGCCACCAATCAGTTCCCAAATAAAGACATGGAGACTTATTATTATGAATGCTCGGCCTTAGCTTAGGCTTCCTCACTAGCTCTTCTAGCTTAATTTAACCTGTTTCTATTCATCTACATTTTGCCTTGGGGCTTACCTTTCCTTCACTCTGAATGTCCTACTTCCCTGCTTCCTCAGTGTCTGTCTGTCTGGCCCCTGGTGTCTCTGTTCTTTTTTTCCCCAGCCTAAATTCCTCCTCCTACTTACTCTCCCTGCCTGGAAGTTCCGCCTATACCTCCTCCCTCATTATTGGCCANTCAGGTTTTTATTAGACCAATCAGTGCCTTTAGGCAGGCAAGGTAAAACAACAATACATCTTTGCATAATTAAACAAATGCAACACATCTTTACATAGTTAAACAAATATTCTGCAACAAACAAATGCAGCACATCTGTACATGGCTAAACAAATATTCTGCAATATAAACAAATGTAACACATCTTTGCATCATTAAACAAATATTCTACAACAGAGAACAGTGCTTATGAGACCAGGATCCTGAATGCTGGGAAAAGTGCTAGCTTTATTTGTCTCTATGTCAGCATCTGAGACTCTGTCCCATCTCAGTTGAAGAACAGGGACCAAACTCAGGGGCCTTACATAGCAAATCAGGAAAATTACATGGAAAATCATTTTGTTGGAAAGGAAATTCAGATGATCCATGAAGTTCCAAGCTCCATGATATCCTGGAATGCCAAGAACTTCAAATCTATGACATGCCTTATTGACAGTTTCCACATCAGTGAGTTTACGGGACATTCTCACTCAGTGCTCTGGTGACCAAATTCTAAGCCACATGACCACCTACCAGTAACTGTATCTGGGTGGGTACCTGACTCTTGTTGGCAAATACACTATGCCAAATGTGGATTTACTACCTGGGTTGAGAAGATAAAAGAGGACAAATGGCTTTTTGTCTGAACACAGGGGGATCAGGAGTGATGTTGACAGATGAGGAAGGGGAGGTCAGAACATTGAAGTGTCCCTGATGGGCTTCAGTTCTCAAATGGCCCTTGTGTCCTGGTGATCATGCACTTCCATGCTGCTCATCGACGCTTTTGATCTTCCCTCTGTCCCCTGAGATGCCCCTTTCTCATTTCTTAGGAAGCAAAAGAAGTCAATGAAAATCATGTATTAGCATGGCCACACCTGCTGCATCATCTGGGCAAAAGAAGCACAAAGAGTCTACAGAGGCTCAGCTAAGTGGACAGCATAGAGGAACACGAACTGGGAATTTGAAAGCATGGAGAAAATCCTCTTTAAAAGCTGTAACGGGTGATCATCACAGCAAAATCAATGACTGAAAATCAGTTCTGACTGTCAATAATTGGACCACTTAATTGCCCTGCTTACAAAGTTAATACCAATACAGACGTCTGCTCTAAAATCCATTCTGCAGCACACTGCAGTAGACATATTGAGTAGGGCTGGCAATGGAGCCCACCACAGTTATTAATTATGAATAGGCTTTTGTAAGGTCAATGGTTTTACTTTAATAGGAACTTGGGGCCTGTGAACACAAGTTCCAAATATCTTAGACTTGTTTGAGACCTATATCAAAGGACAGGAGTACAGCAGGCATTTACAGTTCATTCTGCCTGGCAGAGAACTGAGGGTGAGATCACTGAATACTTTGGCGTGAGTTCAGGGCTCGATTTTATTATCTTGTAGCTGCCTGTAATCACAGATGAGGCATCAAAGGCCAGCTGTCCCCCATGAACCTTGACAGTCTATATAAACTAATTACTTTTTTATGAGCCATCTTTTCAGAGTTTNGAAGAGAGGGCCTATTAAGCTAAGTTCAATATGATCTACAAACTTTAAAAGTTATTATTATTTACCTAAGTTCCNGCAGAGTGTCATGGTAAATGACATCCTTGGTAATGCTTGGCTTGGGTGGCTATGAACTTCATCAAAACACAATATTCTGCCTTCTTTTTAATGGGAAGATGAATGCTAGTGTGGCAGGAATTCACTCTGCACATGGATGATATTAATAGGGCAAGGAAGAAAAAAACAAAAATACATGCGGGACATGCCAAACCTGTTCTCCTAAACCCACTAGACTGTAGATTACACTCCTTCCCCCTTTCCCCTCAATTCACCACACACAACACCATTTAGCTTTTTATTTTTCATGCCATTCTTGAAGTCCCTAAAGAAGTTAGCTTTCAACCACAGCACCACTCCCATGCAGCTTGCACTTCTCTTGTCTCCTGGAGCTCCTCTTAGATGTTTCTGGTTGCTGTGGATCTGCTGCATGNNCACCTGGACTGATCTGCCTCTTGGAGATGAGACTTTATGCCAGCCATTCATGCGGTGANCTGGCTGTGCCATCTGGGGTATATTCTATCCACTCTACCTCTGGGAGTCGCTTTTCTGCCTCTGGATGTTTATTACTGCAAGTTGTCCTCATTGACCCGCCTTGATGCTCACCTTCCCTTGAAGAGAACACTGAGNCAAACTGACTCCCCACTTAATTACGTATCTTCCTGGAGAGCCAGGAGACTGTAGCGATCTCCTCCCCATCACATTCCCAGAGAGAACTTCTCCATTCCCTTGCCATCCTGTTCTTTGTGTGTAAACACAAAGATCTTCTTCCATCCCCAAGTGGATAATGCACCTCCCAGGCTTGAGGTAGGAGTGGTGTGGACACATTCAAGCTTTGAGTGTCCTGGGCTAGTGAAGCTGCCACTCAGCTACTCCCATCTTGGCTCCTCATAGGCACCTTTACGTCCTGATCTTGCACTTGTGCAGAGTGATCTCTTTGCTCTCAGGTTCAGATGTTCCTACCCCCAACAGAGTTTCCACAATGCCTAACTCATCTCCTACCCTCACATCTGTGAATGAAATACCCAAATTTGATTGACAAAGAGGCTCCTGAGCCACCTGGCATCCAGCATCTGGAAGCACATAGTAGGAGAGTAGCAATGGGAAAGGTATCATTCCCTCTGTCCTCTACCAGACTCCTACTCCCACCCGACCCAGAACTTGGTCTTGTTCTGCATTGATTTCATGTGAAATGGACTCTTCTCTCCAAGTGAGATCCTCAAGGCCCCTAATTCCTGAAGTGCTCTCCTCTGCCTCAACACTTGCACATAAGGCTGTAATTGCCTGTTCACAAGCCTGCCTTCTCCTTGGTCTTGAACAGGAGTGTCCTACTTGGTACTCAGTTGGCATTTGGTGAATGGCTGAAAGACAGCTTTACTTAGCACAAGTTTAAACTGACCTGTAGGCTTATCTTATTGTCTCTGATGTGTTTGTTCTTAGGCTCAGTCTCAGGGTCTGTTGTACTTTGCCTGCAATCTATTTAATTGTCTGNTCTTCCTACCAGAGCAGGCTTGTTTATCTGTAAGTCCTAGCACACCCTCTAGATTAGGAACTTTCTGTAAATATTGGTTGATTCGAATTGCAAAAGACCAGTGGCTTACAAACCAGTTTTAATCAGCATGGGCATAGAGG
>LZPO01045042.1:34545-44545 GCA_001675575.1 Neotoma lepida | reverse complement strand
TCCTCATCATCACCATCCTTCTTACAGGAATAGTTTATTAAATGGCTCACTTATACCTTTAATCTATTTAATGCTAAGTTTTAAGTTCATTTAAGGAAACCTAATCTGAAATGCCCTGTCATCAGATGGGATCCAGTGAAGGTGAGGCTAATTTTAATGTCATGTAATTCATGCACATATATGACTTTGTTTTCATATAATGTGTGTGCGCATTCATGTGTATATAAATGTATATAAACTTTTTACTTGCACATGTTTATCCTTCAATAACTATGAAAACCTTTTGTGGAGTGTACCAATTACTTATTCCTGTGTAAATAACCTTCTAAATTTATTGATGAAATGCCTCAATAAATCATCTTATCATTTTGATAGTTGACAGGCTTTTTTGGTGTCTCCATGTAGCACTGGTATGAGATGTGGCTAGAATTAACTCACACTATAACATCCAGAGAGTCTTATTCTCTGAGGGTCTTGTGATATGACCTCTCACAGTGTAGAAGGAGCTCAGTTCCTTATAGCATTGCACTGGATGGCATCCAAGGAAGTCAAACACCAAGTACAAGGAAGGGTTTAGTGAAGCCTCTAGTTATCATGTTTACCACTGACTCTTTGGCCAAAGCAAGCCACACCATGAAAGTCAGATTTCACCTGGGAGAGTATTAGAACAATATGAATTCTGTGAAGTATGCTTCATTGAAAGCACTAATGGGATAATTGACCACAAACTGCTTCTTTGAAATGGGGTGACTTTCAGTGACTCCAGTGAACTGAAGATGCACATGGCACTTCTAGGTAGACTTAGTTCTGTTCATTTAAAGAACTTTCTAATGATGAAAGTTGTCCACCAACAGATAAGTGCAGTAGAATAATATTTTAACGTGTGTTACTTTTGTTTATATTGCATTTGTTTAATTCCGTGAAGCTGTGTTACTGTGTCTGTGTAAAACACCTTTATTAGACCATTAGGTCTAATAAAGAACTGGCCAAAATAGCAAGGCAGGAGAAAGGATGGTGGGCCTGGCAGGCAGAGAGAATATATAGAAGGAGAAAACTGGGGGGAGAGCTAAGATCGAGAAGCCAGAGAAGGAGGAGGACTCCAGGGGCCAGCCACCCAGCTACACAGGAAGCCACGGAGTAAGAGTAAGATTTACAGAAGTAAGAGAACAGGAAAAGCCCAGAGGCAAAAGGTAGATGGGATAAGTTAAGGAAAGCTGGCAAGAAATTAAGTTAAGCTAAGGACNGGCATTCATATGTAAGAATAAGCCTCTGTATATGATTTATTTGGGAGCTGGGTGGCAGGCTCCCCAAAGATCAACTACAAACAACAGGTAAGCTTTAAGAAATATGATCTTAATAATGAATCTTTCTGCTGTGATTGGATAGTGATTACTGCAATGGATATAGGTATTTAGTGGCTTGCTTTGACATTGAAGTAAATGAAGACTTCAGTGTTGGCAACTTTTGAGTCTATGATTCTAAGTATTTACTGAATACTTCCATTCTCAGGAGCATTTTGTTCTGTAGATGATGAAAACATAAAGGTTGAACTAATATAANAGTAAATATCAAATTTACTATTTCCCAAGTATTTGCAGAGACTCCTTCCTGCCTCAACCTTTCCTTTTTTCAACTTTCCAATGTGTAAAGTAGCAAAAAAGTTTAATTGAGGGAAAAAAGGTTATTTAGTTTTTTAATTTAAAACACCTATGTTGGNCTTTTAACTCCTTGCTTTTCTTAGTAAAACTTAAAAAATTACATTTATTTATGTCTTTTTTGTGAAGGGGGGTAGTGTGGGAGGTTGATTTTGCCACAGTGCATGTGTGAAGGCCAGTGAACAACTTAACGGAGTTGATACTCTCTTTCTACCATGTGGGTCCTGGGGCTTCAACTCCGTTCATCACATTGGACAGTAGGTTCCTTTACCCACTGAACCATCCTTTAAGCCCCTTAGTGGACACAAGCAAGCAAGCAAGCAAGCAAGCAAACAAATAATAAACAAACAAACATAGCTAAAACAATTCTGAATGATAAAAAAAAATGCTGAAGATATCACCATCCCAGATTTCAAGTAGTACTACAGAAACAGTAATTAAAAACAGAGTTGTATAGCTGGGTCTTGAGGAAGCCTTTTAAAAGCCTTTTAAAAGCCTTTAAAAAAGCCATATGAAGACTTGTTATTATAGACGCTTCCATATATATTTGTATATATACATATGCATATATATGTACACACATATACATATATATGTATCAGTTTATAATCAAGGAGACAATANNNNGCCTCAAGTGAAAGTACCAGGCTCTGGGGACTCTGCATGGGAGACCTTGTGTGGGAGGAGGTGGGATTTGGGGTGGGTGGGTTAAGGGGCAAGGCTGGGGGTGGAAGGAGGGAGGAGAAAGGAGGGAGGAGAGGGGGTTCTGTATTTGGTATATAAAATAAGAAAATCTTTTAATAAAAAAATACAAAAAAACAGAGTTGTATGGGTATAAAAACAGACATGTTGATCAATGAGATATAACAAAAGTCCCAGACATAAGCTCACACATACATAGACACCAGATTTTTTACAAAGAAGCAAAAAATGTGGAGAAAAGACAGTATCTTCAACAAATGATGCTTATGTAACTGGATAGTTGCATACAGGAAAATGAAGTAGATTCTTATCTGTCTCCTTGCATTAGCTCTACTACAAATGGATCAAAGACATCAACATAGGACCTAATACACTGAGTCCAACAAAAGAGAACTCAGATAGCTCAGGTATTGAGATCAACAATTAATAAATGGGACCTTATAAAATTAAAAAGCCTCTGTACAACAAAGGACACCATAATTTGAGAAAAGAAGCCAATTATAGAATGGCAAAAATCTTTACCATTAGACAGAGGATTATTATGTAAAATACAAAGAAGACTAAAAAAGCTGAACATCAATAAAAGAAAAACTCAATTAAAAACTGGATACAAATGTTGAGGAGGGTTCTAACCTGTATGAAAGGAGGGAAGTCAATACAGAAGAAAAAGGATGGAGGAGGGACAAATAATACCAAAATAGTTTGATAAAGTCTCAATGAATAATATTATTTTATATTTACCCAATTTTATACACAAAACCATATGAGTATATAATGTGAATATATTAAACTGCATATATAAATACATTTATATTTGTAGCTTAAATGAAGCTATGTCACTTAGGCTGCCAATGCTTCCCAGAAGAACCATAGACGAACAAAAACTTGAGGATCAGATGCCAGAAACTTCCTTTGGAGTGTTTGGTGAAGGTAGTCCAAGTGATTCCCAAATCAATATAGGAGATTTCTATTGTCCTTGGGTGACAGGAAAGGAAGGATGTGATGCAATTGTATTGTAATTAAAAACATATTTAAAAGTTTTACATGGAGTATTGAAAAAAACAAAGTTTTATAAAACATGAAACATAAATTTCTGAGAAATACAAAGAAACTTCTCAACATTATTAACCATCAGGGAAATACAAATAAAGCTAATTTGAAATTTTGTCTTATCTCCATTGTTGATGAAACAGATGACAGAAGATGCTGGCAAGGATAGAGGGAAAGAGAAACGGTTATTGGTTCCTGGTAGGAGTGCAAACTGGTAAAGACAGCATGGAAGTCAGTGTGGAGATTCTTCAAAAAGCTGAACATAAATCTTCCACAAGACCCAGGTTTACTATCAATTGGCATATACCCAAAGGACCTACATCTTACTACTGAGATATTTGTTCACCCTTGTTCATTGCCACTTTATTCATAACATCCAGCAATTGGAAACAGCCAAGATGTCCATCAACTAATGAATAATAATGAAATGTAGTACATTTACACAATGGAATATTATTCATCTGTTAATAAAAATGAAATTATGAAATGCACAAGTAAATTGGTAGAGCTAGAATCAATTATCCTAAGTGAAGCAACCAAGACTCCCAAAGGTAACCATTTTATGTTTGCTCTTATATGTAGATTTTAGCTTTGAAACGTTAGATATGCATGCTTAATTTAGAATAACCACTGATGCTATGTGTGTACCTACTAAGAGTCCAAGGAGGAAGAGATTTCCCAAGGAATGGAATATTAGAATATAATATTAAAAAGGAGTAAAAAGGGAAAGAGAACAATAGGGTTAAAAGGGGGCTGGGGAATAGGAGTGTAGGTCAGTGGTGCGATTTCAGGGAGGGGTAACTAACACTAAAAGCCTTTAAAAAAACCATATGAAGACCTGTTATTATAGAAGCTTCCATATATATTTGTATATATACATATGCATATATATGTACACACATATACATATATATGTATCAGTTTATAATCAAGGAGACAATANNCCATCCAGGCAGTATATCTAAATAAAACTCCCTGTACCATGAATAGGTTGCATCTTTTTTGAGTCCTTGGCCAAAGGACTATATATAGCCCTCCCTACTCCTCAAGAAAAACCTAGTAAAGCCTATTGCTGGTGTTATTGGTTATGCTCTGCAATTTGATGGTAAGAACTCCACTGATGCAAATAATGCGTTCTTATGGCATGGATCAAGGAGAAATCTAGCTTGTCAATAACTGGAAACTTCATCCATACTGGCTAACATTCATAGTCCCAGAAAGTGCTACACAAGTTACCAAAGGAGTAAAAGTAGTCATAAGTCTCATTCATCTATGGACCTTGAAAACTGTACTTAATTACCTTCCTGTAAGACATTTCGACTGGTGAAATAATGATACAAATGTTAGAGGAATAACTAATCTTTCTTTCTTTCTTTCTTTCTTTCTTTCTTTCTTTCTTTCTTTCTTTCTTTCTTTCTTTCTTTCTTTCTTTCTTTCTTTCTTTCTTTTTGACTAAAGGCCCATTCCATAAGACGGAAACCATACCTGATATTATTAATGAAGCCAAGAACCTGAGACAAGATAGGTCATGGGCCCGGAGGAAAACCTATTGTCATGCTAAATGAACATAGCAATAAATTGACTCTCGTGACTTCTTACTATATCTATAGATTTCTCAACCCTCATTGGAGAAGTTGTGCAGTATAAGCCAGTTAACACAGAGGCCTGAAACTGGACAAGGTGTAGAAAATGAGAGACTTTGGAGTACACAGCCCTGAGTGGGATGTCTGTATCACACCCATCTACAGATTCAGGGGTTCAAATTGGAAAGGAGGGCAAAAAGATTGAGTCACAGATTTTTTTCCCAGAATTTTGCAGACATAACAGGGCAGTTTCACATAGGAACTCATGAGACTGCGAGAACATGTACAATACCAGCAAAAGAGCAAACGAGACACAAATCTCAACATAAAAGAGGGAGCAGTGGGCCAAGAAAGTATTCACAAACAATAGCTTCTGGGGGTGGGAGAATCGTTTTCTTCAGTGAAGGGGGCACTGAGTACATCAGCCATTTCTAGGACAGACCCATGCTCAGGAATTGAAGGCTGACACAAATCAGAATCCATGTTTTTCTGTTTTGAGGGAGAGAAAGAACATGAAGTTTTGTGGTAGGGAAGGTATATCTACGAGGATTTGGGAGNCTTGAAAGGTATGCCCATTGGTGCAAATATTGACATTTTAGATAAGTAATCAATCATGTTTTTATTAGATATAAGGCACACTCCATAAGATGGAAACCATACCTGATATTATTAATGAAGCCAAGAACCTGAGACAAGATAGGTCATGGGCCCAGAGGAAAACCTATTGTCATGCTAAATGAACATAGCAATAAATTGACTCTTGTGACTTCTTACTATATCTATAGATTTCTCAACCCTCATTGGAGAAGTTGTGCAGTATAAGTCAGTTAACACAGAGGCCTGAAACTGGACAAGGTGTAGAAAATGAGAGACTTTGGAGTACACAGCCCTGAATGGGATGTCTGTATCACACCCATCTACGGATTCAGGGGTTCAAATTGGAAAGGAGGGCAAAAAGATTGAGTCATAGATTTTTTTTCCCAGAATTTTGCAGACATAACAGGGCAGTTTCACATAGGAACACATGAGACTGCGAGAACATGTACAATACCAGCAAAAGAGCAAACGAGACACAAATCTCAACATAAAAGAGGGGGCAGTGGGCCAAGAAAGTATTCACAAACAATAGCTTCTGGGGGTGGGAGAATCGTTTTCTTCAGTGAAGGGGGCACTGAGTACATCAGCCATTTCCAGGACAGACCCATGCTCAGGAATTGAAGCCTGACACAAATCAGAATCCATGTTTTTCTGTTTTGAGGGAGAGAAAGAACATGAAGTTTTGTGGTAGGGAAGGTATATCTACGAGGATTTGGGAGATAGGAAAGAATATGATAAAAAATATTGTATGAAATTCTCAAAGAATAAATTAAGGAAAGGGAACATAAATTNAAAAAAATGAATGCAACTACTTGAGAGACAAATGAACAATTAATTATTTACACTTTCAGTATATTAAATTAGAGTTTCAACTTGGTTTCTTATTCTCTGACCAATTCATTTTATTAGATTCATAAAGATTCACAAAGTACATATTTCTGACAAAAATAAAATAGAGATGAATAAACACACANACAAAAAAAACCTATCTCAAGGCCTNTAGTGACCTCATTTCCCCCTCCATTATATATGTTTATTNAATGATCCACCAAAGTTATTTTTGTTATAGCTTCAATTTCTCAAGTACACTTGGAGAGAGAGATACTGCTGAAGAAGGGATCATAGGTTGTCAACTGGGTCTGTGTAGGCGTCACCTGGGCTAAGCAGGACAAGTGATGAAAAGCCACTGTCTTGCAAAGATTCACACTACAGAGGNAAATACTGCGTGCACTCTAAGTACTGTCAAGTTCAAACAGCTTAAAGGCTTTTCATGTCTGATGCCTAGTCTCTTCACTGGCATACTCAGGGATCATTGCAAAGGTGAATTGAAATGTGCTTTGGAATGAAAATCTATTTTTTTTTTAATGACTTTCCCTGCTTCAGAAAAAAAACAAAAACAAAAACCTTGTTTTATTTAACCTTTGTTTTCAGAAAAGTGTATCTTTGTCTCACAGTTCCTAGGTGATGGATTTTTCTCTTACCTGGATCCACTAGCAGGTTGCATTAGTCACACTGCATTATGCTGCACTAAATCAAGTGACACAATGTGACTGTTAATGTTGTGATGTGTAAGAACATGTCTCACTCGGGACTGGAAATGTGACTTCGAAAACAGCTGTCTCTGCATTATTCCATAAAACTTTTCACCTTGGAAATGGAGTTGTTTGCCATCTAAGCACTTTTATTGGCAATTTTGAGATGTATTTTAAAGCCTATATATATATTTTTTTTACTTCAGGACTGTTAAATATTCATGATCCAGTAAAGCTTTCAATAATGAAATAAATTATAGAGATGATTATAGAGAACATCTAATATTTTTGTATTTAGAGAAATCAGGAAGAATAGTGTCAGGATAGCCAGAACAGATCTTTCCATAGGATTGATCATGGTAGATCAATAGACTTTGTTATTGATCTTTAGGTCGCTTGTTGCTATTGCAATATTCTCCCCTTTGATGTGATTTATACCAACTAGAAAAGCAGGTTTGAATGCACATTATATCTTTGACTCTACAACCCTCTCTTCTTATCTGTTCTGAGATTTATGACCACTTTCCTAATATCATAAGATTTTCGGAAACTAAATGTTAATTTTCTTCTCAAGAAGATATTGTACACAAAAGTTAATCCTTGCTTTCCNTTAGAAACAAAGTTATTTATTCTAGGGCAAGAGATTGATTCTTGTTTTTGTTAAGAAAGAATCGATGTTATTCCTTTGTCATTAGCCTGCAGATGCACAAAATANAATAGTGATTTTTAATAATATAATTATTCCTACTTATATGAATTTTCATCCCTTTTTTGAAGAACAGAGATGAGTTCTAAAATTGAGACAATGTTTACATCCTCATTAGCCTTTTTATGATGTATGCAATATTTAAGAATATTTAAACTTTAAAATTAATATTAAATGTTGAAATCCAGGGTCAGAAGTAGTAAAGAGCTAGAAATCATAAATGGATGTCTATCTCTGATTTTACCATTTATTTNCCCCCTCCTGCCTCATCTTTCTGACATCTAATGACAGTTCTTTAGTTTTGTCAAAGTAAAATACACATGTGATAAANATGAATCACATATTTTAAAGGCCAAAGTCTCATGACTTCCAATCAGTAGTCATATTCACCTGAAGTTCTGTTTTTAGCCCTTTTTAGCCATGTATATTCCATTTAAACTAGACAAACTCACAGTTATCTTTCTTCATTTTAAATATTNGTTTCTTATAATAGATGATATCAGGAAAAATATCCTATTAGGAAAAATTAGAAAAATATCCTTTAGGAAAAATAATCTGTCTTCCTTATGTTGCTGTCCTATTATATAAAGTTGTATTGTTAATTGGGCAATGCAGGAGACTACTTATGTCTTTATTGTTTCTTTTCCCAACTGTAGACAGTTGAGAGATCAGTAATCTTTGCTTTATAAAAGATGGCAAAAAAAAGAAAAGAATAATGAGGTTGATGGGTGAGTGCCAACAGTGATTTGGTGTTTAAAATTTTTATATNAAAGTTAGAAATTAATATGTGTGATGTTAACTTGAGAATAGAAAGAAAATAAACACAACCCTTTCCCTGTTGTGAGCACACACCAGTTATACACACTTATATTTAGATATGTCCNCACATGCCAGTTCAAATTTCATGGATGTGTGGGATGTGTGTGTGGGGGGTGGTAGTGGTCAATGCCTTTAATCCCAGCACTTGGGTAGTAGAGTTCAAGGCCAGGCTTGGCTAACAGAGCTACTTCCAGNACAACCAGGGGTACACAGAGAAAATTCTGTCTCAAAAACAAACATAGGAATTCATGGAAGCAACANCAAACAAGGTACCTCAATGGATCAAGAAGAGAGAAAATCATTCAGTTCCAAATAAGAAAAGATCACGTGGATCCTTAAAAAGTAAATGTCTAACATTTACCGGAAAAGTCTTAAAGCTTTGTTAGAAACGGGAGCAGAGCTGAGGGTTGGCATAATTTTAAGGACCTGACAAAGAAAAACATTGGCAAGCTAACTAGATCAGTGTTTGTACAGNTTCACCACCAAATACTACACCACCAGTTCTAGCTGGACATGTGGACAAATATGACCCACAGAGCAGAAAAAACTTTCACAAAAAGCCGNGAAATGATGTCTTGACAAATATGAAAAGTACAACAAAGAAGTGTCTTTGAAATTCTNCAGTGAAAATAACCACNATAATTAAAGTTTGCAGAAACAGAAAAAATCTTATGAATAAAGAGTAAAATAAATGTATATTATTCTAACAGAGATAATGATCCCAGCAATAATAACAACAAGCTGCCAAGCAGGGACAAGAAAACTTGTGAAAAAACAAACGAACAAAAAGACTTAGAAATGAACACTATACTGACTGTTGTGGAGAGGGAATGGTCAGCATGAGAGGCAAAGAGTTCACAGGAATGGTGATAATTAAAGATGCAGGAAAGCAGACCACACAGCCGTGACACAGAGGTAACCAGACTGAAAAACACAAAGGAGAAATTAAAAAGTAGAAAATAGAAAACTTGAGCTATGTTGGGCAAGCATTTTGACTAGATGATTTTAGAATGGGGAAAAGAAGATGTAGAAATGCCTTCTTATTCTAAGTCATTCTTCAGATCAGATATGCTTACTGAGAAATGAACAAGTTACTCTATATCATAGGAAGAAAACTGTATTAACATTCAGCCATTGTGGCTGTGAAATAAATCTTAGACAAAACAGAAGAATATGAAGCAAGGGAATTTAGGTTTATAGAAATCTTGTCATCTACAGAAATACATGCCTGGAAAGAAAGAGTTGGAAGAAAATGAGTCTGTTCAGGATTAACCCACCATTTAGGAGTGACAGCTAAATGAAAATACATAAAAGTGAGATCCTTTATTTCCTTTAAAATTTTTAGTACATTTGTGT
>LZPO01045042.1:12883-34525 GCA_001675575.1 Neotoma lepida | reverse complement strand
TGTGTGTGTGTGTGTGTGTGTGTGTGTGTGTGTGTGTGTGTGTGTGTGTGTACACTAGGGCATACATTTGGAGGTCAGAGGACAATTTGCAGAAGTTGATTTTTTTCCTTCTATCTTGTTGACCTAGAGAATTGAACTCAGATCACATCAGGCTTGGTGGCAAGTGTCTTTACCTGTTTATCCGTTTGCATGCTCTGAGAGGTAGCCATCAATGGCTACTATAAACTATTACTTCTATAAACCACTACTAAAGTCTAGAATACTGTTGGTTGAAATGCCTGGGGCAATAGTGAACAAATAAATTCATGAAAGAATTATCAAGCCTCAATATTAATTGTAGGAGCAAAAGCAACAATAGCATGATNAAATTTAGATTTCTAGAAAAAAGATTTAGATAACAATAACATAGAATAGATTGTAGAATATAGGAAAACCATAACCTTGGCTTTTGGGAACAGGTGCTTATGTCAAAATATGCAGGTATTTATATAAGCTAATATAGCTATAAAATAGAAAGCTTTGCAGATACACAAGCTTTAGAGCAATAGTTTCTTGAACTGGCAAAGAAAATATGAGGGTTAACAACTATTTCAATATCTTGTAGAAAATTTTTATTTCTTATAATTTAGAATACTTGTAAAATACTACCAAATTTGTTCATTGTCAATGTATGTTGGTTATATTTGTATATTTTTACATATTTAAAACATTTAAACANGCATAAAGNGGTAATCAATAAGCTATATTTGCATTTTATCCCTATATAAATATTATTTTCTTTCAGAGGCAGTTTTATTATGGCTTTATTTTCTGATTTGTATTTATTCTATTTAAAGCTTAAAAACTGCCTTTGCTTTTCCTTCTACTTGTGTTTTTTCTAATCTCCCTATATTTTTTCATGCAGTTTCTCTGAATCTCGGNCTTTCTTCAGGACCTTCCTCGTTTTTGCTACATTTGCTCTTGACTCTCCCATAGCAATCCTCCTTCTCATTCCTTTAATGTCTCTTTACTTCCCTCAATTTCACATCTTCCCATTATTTTAAAAACATGATTCTCAGGTAGTATTCTGAGCAGAGGCTGATGAAGATCCATGTTCTGAATTCTCACTCCAGGTTTGTATCCCATCTTGGGTGCTCATTGACTGCTGACACACAGGAGAATACAGGAGGAAGTGGAGACTCTTTTGGGAAAAGTATTCTCAGTATACTCATTCATTGTCTGGGCCATCTTTCAAGTCTGTTTCCTATATTTTTGAAAATGCCAACAAGAGTTTAAGGATGTCCAAATCACTGCTAGAAATGGCCCAGTGGTTAAGAACCCTAACTNCTTTTCTAGGGGACATTGATTTGATTCCCAACACACACATGCAGCTACCAACCAGTGGGAACTCCAGTACCAGTGGAGGAAACATCTCTTCTGGCCTCGTTTCTGGCATCTGTGGGGACTGTATGCATGAAGTGCACAGACATAGACGTCAGCAAAGTGTCAATACACATAAAATAAAACAAATCTATAACAAACAAACAAATAAACCACAAAGAATGCCCAAGCTGTGTTTTGTCATACTGTGTGAAGTTTGAGTCATATACTCTCTGTTCAGTGGAAGATAGGTGCAGCTTAATGAATTGTAATTGTCTATGTTTAAGTTTTACTGGTACTTGGTAAATATCTTGAACTTACTCAAGATATAGCTATTTCTTTTAAAGCACATCAGCATTTCCCAGCTATTCTGATGCTCATGAACTCTTGCTATCATGGTAAATAGGATTNTCCATTTTGGATCTTAACCTTACTTATTGGCTTCAGGACAAAAAAAATTCATACACTATATTCTGATGATGGTTTCCTGTCCCTTAACTTTTCCCAAATTCTCCCTGTTAGGAGACGTGGCAAAAGGTACCTTGTGGGTCCATGCTGAGGTGTGCCACTAAGAGATCAAACCATACAACAGTCTACTGCAAAGAAGTTTATTGGGTTGGAGGGGGCACAAAAGACCCTCTCATAGTAGGGATGAGAGAGAGAGAGAGAGAGAGAGAGAGACCAGGAGACAGAGAGAATGAGAAACAGAGCCGTGATGCTGAGAAGGACTTTTTAGTGGGGACACATGTTGCATAAGAATATATGTAACCTATAACTACAGTGGAAATGTGCTGCATCTGGAGGTGGTGGCTTATGATGTAAGCTGCTGGCACTGAGTCCCTGAAAGGTGGAGTGGAATGCCTGATTTCTAACACTAACATTGCTCCCTTTTATTTATTATAAAAGATAAGGATATAGGAAGGGGTGATGTTGAGGCCAGAATGGGACGCTGTGCTCTTTAGGCTGATTCCTGTGGTATGAGGGCATCAACATCTTTGGGGATCCAAGAAAGCTGGGATGCTGGCCAAGTCCTGGAAGAGCTGGCTGTTTGACTCATTGTCCATTCTCTGTGGGACCATTTGGGTCTAGGAAAGTGCAGGCATTATTGAAGCAGTTTGTGAGGCTGGACTACCAGGGGCCAGCTGCTTTGAAACTGTCTGGGATGCAGATTTTGAGGAAATATCTGGACCTGGCAAAATGCTGGAACAGCGGCAGAAGATAAAGTTAAGGAGTTTAGGGGGAAATTTTTTTAGGTGTACATTTAAAATTTTTAGGCTCATGGTCCTTGTAGTTGAGGGATGGCAGTCCCCAAAACCAGAGAAAGAGGGAGAGGAATAAGTGAATTTAGCAGGTGGGGAAATAGGCTGTTGATTGACAGGAGAAATAAACTGGAGTCCATTTGACCTGTGAGATGTGAATTCAAGTTGATTCCCTGACGCTTTCAAGATTTTTAACTTTACAAAAAGATGTAAGTTTTAGACACATTCACATTGCCAATGTTTGTAATTTGTTCTGAAATTCTCATTGTAGAAAAGGCAGTAGACTCACACCTTTGTGTCATAGTAGAAGCTTGGGAAGTTATTTTTCATTAAAAACATGATCACTCTATAAGTTGATCTCAGAGAGGACAGAAACCTTCAGTGGAACAGAACAGCAAAAGCTTGCTTGATCTTGGTTTTCAGTGTGAATACAGACATGAAAGAGGGGCTTCTTCTTCCCTCTATCCAGAAGACTGGATGTATATTGAGTAGACAGACATTTCTAGCACAGTGAGAGGTCCCTTTAAGTCTATACTTAGAAGACAATGAAAGAAAATTTAAAACCTTGAGCTTGTGACTATCATAGTAGTACTAGTGTTTTACCAGAGCTNGATTAATAGCTTATCAGAANTCCATTGATTAATGGTAAAACTCCAAGCTTTTGAAGTCTTAATATAACAATAGCATAGCAAGGGAAAGAGATCTGAAACATTTCTCTTTCTTTTTATATACCTTAAGTCACTTCTTTTACATCCTCCAACCTTTATGATTTGCACTTACAAATCTTAAAACACCTTCTTAGAACCTGAAACATTTTACTAGATCCTTAAGATTTCATATCCTCAGACCTTACGTAAACTTTATNCCTTTTTTTCTATTCATTCACCAGAAGACACAGGTGGTTGATTACTAGAAGCAACCATTGTAAAGTGAGTTCCTTTAAATAAAGGAATAGGAAAAAGTTACATTGAAATTTGTTTTGTGCGTTTATTTCTTTTCTGAGTCTGGTAACAAGGTATACTGTGCCATGACCTATAGGAGCTCTAGGAAAGTGAGGCCTGTGNGCTGATTTTTATATAAGAAGAGAACTGAGAAGGCAGCTGAAGCCTTGGTTGCTGCTGTTAAACAGACAAAGCTAGCACTAGCCTAGTTGTCAACACCATCAGAGATCTGAGAAGGATGAATTTCACCTAAGTAAACAGGAAGTACAGGCCAAGCAGCTCCTGAACTTCTTAAAAATGCCACACTTACTGGCTACCTGGACAGTCACCCTGCATTCCTTCATGGTCATTAGAGGTAGAGATCTCAGGGCATCGTCAGTCTTCAGCCACTAGGTCCAAAAGATACAACAGACTTTCCTATGGAGTAGANACTTGAGATAACAGGTCTACCTTGTCTAGGCAAATTAGGACAATCAACTCCCCAGTGTTCTGNTTGTCCACAGTTTGGATAGCATCCTGTCAGAAGTTGAGGAAGTGAAGGGCAGTTTTTGGCACAGTGGCCAGTTTTACNACATTTAAAGCAAGCTCCAGGTGGAGGTTCTTCTGTGCCCATCATCTTCTTTGGAGGAGATTAGGGGTGCTTCCAGGAGGTGGCTTTTTTCTCTATCTTGAAAAGCTTCTTTATTAAACATAAATGCCGTATTCTACATATCTGTGAAGCATTTAAGGACCATTATCTATTAATGATGATGTCTAAACTATACTTTGCTTGTTTCTAGTTATTTGTTTTAGGCTTAACCTTGAAAACATTCACAGGAAGCTAAATAAGGCTTATTCCTGTAATTAATTACATTAGTACTCAGCATAACACATTATAGTTCTGAACACATTAAAGAATTTGATCATTTATAACGTGATTGGCTATTAACTTGCATTTATTAATCATCTTTAACAGTTTACAACAATGTAGTAGCTTTTATGAGACTAGGACTTTATGTTCCATCTCTGTTAGGATTAGCCTTAAAAATAACATTTTTGAACTGAAGCTCTTCTAGTATCAAGTGATGNAACCTTCCTTCCCCCACTGCCCTCATCTCAAATGGATCACACATATCTTCCCTTCCTAACTTCCCTCTCCCCATCCTTTGCTTTATCCCAGCCCCTAACCATGGTAGGCACATCCCTGACTCTGGCAGACCACATGCTGTGGCCCCTTCTCACTCTCTACCCCTATTCTGAGGGACTAAGCAGATCCTGGGGGAACATTATGCTTTCCTGCCTGCAGGGGAGCCCCTCAGAGCCTCTTGCATTTTAGCCCACCATGATTCCTAAGTGTAAGCTCCCAATACCNAGAAACACATTAGCAGCAACCCCAGTGCACACACATCAGGATCTCAGAAGAATTTCCTACTAAGCAAAAGACAGCCACCACACTCTACTAAGAACCAGAGAAAGCAAGGAACAAAATGCCTATCCAACAAAATGAGACCAGATATCAGCACCTAGAATTACAGTCTTCCCAAACCCAGAAGCCTAGACACTAGCATAAAAACAAAATTATTAACAGCCAGGACATTATGTCTACACTAGAGCTCAGCAACTCTATCACAGCAGGGCCTGAGTACTGTATCATAGCTGAAGCATAAGTAAAAGACCTCAAATGGTCTTTATGAATAAGATAGAAGTCCTTAAAGAGAAAATGTATAAGTCCCTTAAAGAAATCTATGAAATCACAAACAGTGGAAGGAAGNGAATAAAACAGTTCAAGACCTGAAAGTGGAAATAGACTCTGTAAAGAAAACCCAAGCTGAGGTAAATCTGGAAATCAAAAATTTAGGAACTTGAACAGGAACCTCAGAGGTAAACCTCACCAACAGAATACAAAAGATTGAAGAAAGTATTTCAGGCATTGACGACACAACAAAAAGCAATGGATACCTACATCAAAAATTGCTAAATATAAAATAAACACTCCTTGCATAAAACATCCAGGAAATCTGGGACACTATGAAAANGCCAAATCTAAAAATAATAGGAATAGAGGAAGGAAAAGAAACCCCAGTTCAAAGGTACAGAAATTATTTTCAACAAAATCATAGAAGAAAATTTTCCTAACCCACAGAAAGATCTGCCTATCATGGTATAAGAAACAAACAGAACACCAAAATAGACTGGATCAGAAAAGAAAGTCCAGTTGGCATGTAATAATCAAAAGACTAAATGTACAGAATATTAAAGGTTGAAAGGGAAAAAGAGAAACAACACATAAAGACAAACCAATTAGAATTACAGCTGACTCCTTACCTGTATCTTTAAAAGCAAGAATTTCCTTTAAAAATGTTTTACAGACTTGAAGAGACCACAAAATTAACAAATAGCTACAAATTCATCTGTACAGAAGGCATGGGAAGGAAAACTACAATCTAAAGAAGTTAACAAGATAACACATGGAATAAATAGTCCTAGACAAGCAAATCAGAAGGGAAACACGTACACATACCACCACCACCACCACCACCACAACAACAACAACAACAACAACAACAAAACAGCAAGAATCAACAAACTCCACTCATTACTGTCTCTCAACATCAATGGTCTCAATTTCTCAATCAAAAGACACAGACTAACAGAATAGATGTGAAAACAGNATCCATTCTCTTGCTNCATCCAAATACACCATAACATCAAAGATAAACATCACCTCAAGATAAAATGATTGAAAAAAATATTCTAAGCAAATGTACCTAAGAAGAAAGCTGGTATAGCCATTTTAATATCTGACAAACTGTACCTCAATCAGAAGAGATAGGGAAGGATACTACAGCTACATAATCATCAAAGGAAAAATCCACCAAGACAACATTGCAATTCTTAGCATCTATGCACCAAACACAACAGCACCTGAGTTGATAAACACTACTNTAGCTTAAATCACACATTGACTATTACCCATTGATAATGGGAGACTTCGATACCCTATTCTTTCCTATAGACAGGTTATCCAGACCAGAACTAAACAGAGAAATAGTAGAGCTAGCAGATGTCATAAACCAAATGCATCTAAATATTTAAATAATATTTCACCCAATCACAAAATNATATACTCCTTCTTTGTGTCTCATGGAACTTTCTACACACAGAGTATGTGTCAGACCATATACTCTGANACAAAGCAAGTCTCAACAGATATAAGAAAATTGAAAAANCCCTCAGCTTCCTATCAGACCACGACAGACTAAAGTTGAGCCTAAAAATCAACAGAAACAGAAGACAACTTACAAACTCATGGAAACTGAACAATTCTCTAATGAATGAAAAATGGGTCAAGACAGAAATTTAAAGAATTAAGGACTTCCTAGAATTGAATGATAATGAAGACACAACATACCCAAAATTATGGGACACAACAAGNGATATTCTAAGAGGCAAGTTAATAGCACTAAAAGCCCACATTAAAAAAAAACTGGAAAAATCTTATACTAGTAACTTAACAATACATTTAAAAGCTCTAGAAAAAAATTGCACCCAAAAGGAATGATCAAGATATAATCAAACTCAGTGCTGAAAGTTGATTCTTTGAGAAAATCAAGAAGATTAATAAACCCATATCCAAATCAACTAAAACCTAGAGTAAAAATATATAAAAAAACAAAATCAGAAATGAAAAGGCAGACAAATGACAAGCACTGAAGAAATGCAGAGAATCATAGGGATATACTTAAAAAACCTGTACTCCACCAAATTGGAAAATCNAAAAGAAATGGATAATTCTAGATACATATAATTTACCAAAGTTAAATTGAGATCAGATGAGCAATTTGAACAGATATATAAGCTATAATGAAATATAAGAGGTAACTAAAAGTCTTCCAAAGCTCAGGGCCATTTAGTTTAGTGTATAATTCTACCAGAATTTCAAAGAAGAGTTAATGCCAATGTTCCTCAAATTATTCCACAAAAAAGAAACAGAAAGAAAAGAGCCCAATTTGTTTTATGAGGCCATGGTTTCTCTAATAGACAAACACATAAAGAACCAACAAAGAAAGAGAATTAGAGATCACTTTTCCTTATGAACATAGATGCAAAAATTCTCAATAACTACAGACCAAATCCAAGAACACATCCACCATGATCAAATGNAATCCTCCTTATATAAAACAAAACAAAAGAACAAACTTAGAAAACAATGAATCAAAGACTTCAACATAGAACCAGAGACACTAAACCTGATATAANTTTAGTGGGTAATAACTTTGAACTCTTTGGCACAGGAAAAGACAATCTAAGCAGAACAACATCAGCACAGGCACCAAGACCAACAACTGATACATGTGGCCTTATGAAACAGAAAAACCTCTTCAGGGCAAATGGCACTGTCATTCAGACTCAGCTGCAGCCTACATGATGGGAAAAGATTTTTATCAATTACACATCTTANAGAGGGCTAATTTCCAAAATCTATAAAAAAAACTCAAAATCTAGATTACAAGAAAACAACCTCATTAAAAATGTGGTAGAGATATACAGAGAGAATTCTCAAAAGAGGAAACTTAAGTGGATGAGACACACTTAAAGAAATGTTCAGTATCCTTAACCATCAGGGAATTGCAAAAAAAAATTACGTTGAGATTTCATTTTGCACCTGTCAGAATGACTAAGATCAATGGAATAAGTGACAGAAGCTGATGCTTGAAAGGGCTTGGATTTAAGGCAGCACTCACCCGTTGCTGGTGGGAGTGCAAACTTGTANAGCCACTATGGAAATCAATGAGGTGGTTCCTCAAGAAGCTGGGAATCCATCTACCTTAAGAGCTACCTCTACCACTCTTGAGCATATACCTAAAGGATGCTTCATCCTACCACAGAGACACTTGCTCAACCATGTTCATTGCTGCTCTATTTATAATAGACAGAAATTGGAAACAACCTAGATGTCCCTCAACAGAAGAATGTATAAAGAAATTGTGGTACATCTATGCAATGGAGTATTATTCAACTGTTTCAAAAAATGAAATCATGAAATTTGCAGGCAAGTGGATGGAACTAGAAAAAAATCATCCTGAATGAGTTAACCCAGACCCAGAAAGAAAAATGTGGTATGTATTCATTTATATATGNATATTAGTTGTAATTGATAATAAGCAAGCTACAATCCAGAAACTACAGAGGTTAGGTATAGGAAAAGGGACTAGAGAGGCAGATAGGTATTCCCAGGAAAGAGAAATAAGATAGATAGTTGTGGATGGATGGAGAGGATACTGGAATGTGAGGAGGAAATGAGGAGGAGTAGGGAAGAGGAGGACAAAAGAGAGATTCAGAGAGAGATAGTTAAAAATAAGGGCCATTTTTAGGAGCAATATGGAAACCTAATACAGTAGCAGCTTCCTAAAATATATACATATTTGAGGGGAATCTAATTGAAATCTCCAAATAATGGGGAAACAGAGCCCCAATTGACCATCTTTTGTCAACAAATGAAGCTTTGAGTGCCAGGTCTGACTTACATCTAATTGATTTATTGGCCAAAGGGTTCCCAGGAGAATCTCCAAGCAACCCAGGCTGTTGCTAAGACTATAGAAACAAACTGACTNGACAAACTGACTGCAAGGCCCTGCTGAAGACAACACTCAGACAACTCATTGAAAATTGAGAAGTCAAGCTGGTGCCTACGTAGAGCCTTCACCCCTAAGTTATAGTGTCTTTAGTACAGCAAACTACTCTGAAGGCTACCAAAAGAGAAAGTAAACACCCCTGGATCCTCAATGGTGTCCTGCTTGCATAATATGCTCATGAAATGGTTGCAAAAAGCTTGTGAGAATAACCAACCAATATCTGATTTGACTGAAGGCTCAATCTATGAGATGGAACCTATGCTGGGCACTGAGTGACCAAGAACATGAGACTAGCTAGCCCAGGGACCTAGGGTAAAACCAAATACTACTGTTCCAAAATAAAAGAAGCAATAAACTGAGTCCTAATGACATTGGGCTCACTCATAGATCAGTGTCTTGCTCAGCCATCATAGCTGTACCAGATGGGAGAAAATACAAAGATCCACAGCCAAACATTATGCAGAAATTGAGAGAACTTGCAACACTCAACCCTAAATGGGATGTCTCCCTCAAATCCCACCCCTCAGGATGCAGGGAACTCCATGAAGAGGGGGCAGAAAAGAGTGTAAGAGCCAGAAGGCATGCAGAGGGCTTTTAAATCAACATGATCTATGCTCACATAAATTCACAGAGATTGAAGCGGCATTCACAGAGCCTGCATGGATCTGTCCAGGGTTCTTTGAATATGTATTATGACTTCCAGTTTATTGTTTTTTATGAGTGTGTGAATGAGTGGGACTCTTCTTTCTCTTTCTCTCTCTTTCTTTCTGATTTTTGAGACAGGGTGTCTGTGTAGCCCTGGCTGTCCTGTAACTTGCTCTGTAGACCAGGTTTGCCTGTAACTGAGAGTTCTACCTACCTATACCTCCTGAGTTCNGGGATTAAAGACATATGCCACTTTGACTGGCTCTGTTTCTAGTGCCTTCTCTTAGGCTTTTTCATTCCTGTTTATTTGTTTGTTTTGTCTAATTCCAATGTTTTAATTTCTTTTTATCTTATTATACAATGTTTCATTTTGTTATTATCTCTTAGAAGCCTGCTTGTTTTCTAATGAGAGACAGAATGGAAATGGATCCAGATGGGAAGGGAGGTGGGGAGGAACCAGGAGGAGTACTAGGAGTGGAAACTGTAATCAGGAAATACTATGCATGGAGAAAAATCTGCTTTTAAAAAGGTTAAAAGAAGTTATGGCATGAGACACTGTGCTCTGGGTGAGTCATAGCTGTACTCCAAGGCATATTCCACACATTGTCTTCAACGTGATCCAGAACAAAGGAATTGCTCCATATGACTAACTTCTTTTCTCACATTTTGGGTAAAATAAAATGTAGGAAAAAAAACAGGCAAAATTTCATTCAAAATTTATATTTTGATGTGGTCATAACTCTGTATAAAGTAAATTATGGCAAAATCTAGAGTCAATGGCTGCAAAGGATAATAACTCGGAGAGAATGATAGAAATTTTGAACAACAATCATATCCATTTCAGCTAATGACAANTCTATGGCTTTATTTCTGTTGGATTTCCCTTGTACCAATATTTCAATGATGGGTGAACCACCTTGTCCTTTTTCCATCTCTTTTTTTTTTCCAAACTCAAATGAAACAAAACATCCTGTTCACTGACTGACTTGAAATATTTTCCTCTGGCATCCTCTTCCGGATCTTTTCCTCCCTAAGAGCTTCAGACTCTTGTCTCTCTCTATCTATCTCACCATCTCTGTCTCTCCTTTACTGCTGGGTTAATTATGTGATATTTGTTTATTCATTTGATATAAGCATCTAATGCATTAGATATCACTCTGATATTTTCAAACAAAGTGTGTTTTTGTGGTTCTTCTTTCTCCAAGATTCCCAACTCCCCTGCTATCTCTGTTCTCTCCTTGTAGGCCTCCACAGCTCCAGAATAGTTCTTCTTTCATGTCTCATATGTCCTTTTGCCTATCTCATCCTTTATTACCTAACATTACATGTTCATGGTCTATTTTCTAGGGTATTAGACTTTATACACATGTACACACACACACACACACAAGTATATATTAAAGGCAATGATATTTTAAAGAAAGGATTTAATTTTATCATTCCTGAATTGAACCAGATGTAATAAATCATAGTGGTTTCCACAATGCTTTGTGTAAAGGTGGAAGTGAGATATGCATCAGCATCTGTATTTTTGTTTTTCACATTGGCCTTCCTTATCAAAGCACCAACTGATAGGTGTAAATATAATCAGCACAGTAGATCTCTTTATATGAGAAAATTCCCTATTGATTCTGTTTGTCATTTGTTCTAGAAGTTTCTTTTTGTCATGAAGACTCTCAGTTATGAATGCATTGGTCATTGTAGTTGTGATTAAAATATTTATGTGTGTATCATAAGAAGGAAAGAGGAAGACAACAAACACAAATTTGCTATGAAAGAATCCATCTTGGTTGAACAAACTGTACTTGACACTGTTCTTCTGTTTCATGCACAGAGCAAAGAGCAGGGGCAGCTCTCCAGTGAAGGCCATGCTGCCCTAGTTCCAACAGGACCAACTCTTACATATATTCCTTGCTTTTTATTTTGCAGAGGTATCCTTCCTGGCAATCATGTTACACAACGTTCTCATCATCTGAACTCATCATCGCATGTATCAGAAATTAAGAACAAGGATAAAGGCATAAATATAGTATTAAAGTTTTCAATACAAAGAGCATAAGGCCCTGGACATAAATTCACATTTAAATAGTATTGGTGAAAGCTGGCTGTCAAAACGGATCAGCAGGTGAAAGCATTTACTGCAAAGCCTAATGATTTGTTTTCAGTGGAAGCCTACATAGAGGAAGGAGAGAACCGTCTTTTACAAGTTGCCTTCTGACCTCCACCCTTTCATTGTGACAAACATCTGACTACACACACACACACACATACACACACACACACATACACACACACACACACATTCACACTAAATGTAACGCAGAGTATTAGTAATTCTCTACAGATGAAAAGCTTGTTACATGTATTTTGTAGCTGAAAGATTTGTGAATTACATTTTTAAAATCCTTTTTCTTTTTCTTTCTCTCTTTCTTTTCCTTCCTTCCTTTCCTCCTAACTTCCTTCCTTCTTTCTTACTTCTTTTCTTTATTTCTTTTAATTTTATGCCAGAGTCTCACTGTGTAGCCCAGGCTGGCCCATATTTCATTATGCAGACTTGGGTGGTATTGAGCTTGTGTAGAGCCTTGTGATTAATATTTTTCAAATGCTGAGATTGAAGGCATGTATCACTAGGTCTTTTTTCATGTTAAAAAAAGATTTGGTGACACCACANAAGTTTATATATACTAGAAACACATAACTACCAGTCAAATGATGTTATTTCATTCATGTCATAAATCTTTGTTGCCCTTTTGCTTACATGGTGGATACTGCACTGACACTGAAGTAAGCAACCAAAGCCTATTGCATTTAAGATTTATATTTCAAGTGGATAGAGTCATATGATAACCTAATATAGTGTAGGGTCCAGCTGTGCAATCTATCATCTCTGCACTGGGGAGTAAGAAGCAGGAGGTTCGATGCAAATTTGAAACAGGTCTGTGTGTGAATTGCAAGCCAGACAGGGTTACATAGAGAGACCTNGTGTCAAAGAATTAATTTCAAAAAGAAGAATGAAAGAACACAACCCTCCCCAAAATCCACTTCTAACAACTAATACAATGTCGATCAGACTGTGACAAGTGGCACAGAGAAAGACAAAAGAGTCAGAAGATGCCATTGAGTGAGATCTCACCTGCAGGTTAGTCGTGATGTCAGAAGGGAAGCTCAGCTGCTGGGATGCAGGACCACCTGCATCTTAATGTCTGGTTGGTGGGTAAGATGAAGGAAGAAGTATCCATGGTTGGTGATTATACTTTCCTGGTCTGTTTTTGTTCTGAATGAGACAGGTGAGCCAGGGAGAGATGTTCACTCCCCAGGCTTCGTTGCCTCCCCAGTCTTAATGCAGGGGGAGGAACTTGGTCCTGCCTCAACTTGATGTGCCATGCTTTGTTGACATCCAAGGGAGGCCCGCCCCTTTCTGAATCTCCATTCAGAAGATTCAGAAAGGAGAAGAGGGATGGGAGACTGCAGTCAGGATGTTAAATAAATGAAAAAAATGATTAATTAAAAAAGAATAACCTAGTAAAGAGATAACATTGGCTTTTGTGTAGAAAACAGGCCGCTAGAGAAGAAGAGACAGGATGCCATTAAAAGTTTGTGATATACAAACAGAAGGTGGTAAGTTCACATTGATATAATAAAAATGTGACTTTTAAAGACTATGTAAAGAGTGTAGAAAAGTAGCACATGAAACTGAACTAAGAAAACATTCTGTTCTAATAGTAGCATTGAAGTAAATATTAGATGCTGAGTAATAAAGCACATCTATGTGAAATTGTTTCCAGGTGTTAGAATGTTTTACAGAAGCTATCCTAAGATAGGTAGTACATGCTATTAAACTCTCAGGGGATTACTGGTAATAAGAGAATGGTACTCTCACCACATGTTATGGCTGACATATGACATTGAATTTCTTTTATCAATTACAAACACAGGAATTTGTAATTTATCAGTCACAAACAGAGGAATGTGTTTGTCTGAGTAAATAATGAGAGATTTTATTTTGGTATGCAGTGTACTGTGCTCATGATAATGTCAGTCATTATGCTACAGGATGTGTATAAAATTATAAGATTGACACGTTTAAAATTAATGAGATGTGTTCCCATTTGGAGAAGGTAATAGGAGAGATTTATTCCAATGAGTTAGCCAGGGAAAATCGTTTTTATTTTGCAGTAGACAGTTTCTAAAAGGACAGTGAACTTAATGATTAACATGCATGGGTATGGTACTTAGAAAAATGATGACCACTTTAAATCACAAGCAAATAAAAAAGTATAATTTTCATTATACTTCTTCCCATTCTTCCCCATCCCTCTCTTCTTCTCTCTCAGCAGTTACTTATTCTCAGAATTTTGAACAGTTATGAATATCTACCTTAACCACTATCCTCTGCAAAAAGTATCTCTGATCAAGGTTGAGAACAGTATAAATCTATGAATAAGAACATACCGAAAATGCAGTTTGGCAACATAAACGTTTAGTAAAACAACAGCAATGAATTCTCCTCTGGGCCTATGATTTCCCTGGCCATGGGTTTTGAACATATTTTCAGTACCAAATATTAATTCCCTCCAGGGGAGCAGGTTTTCCATTCAGTCAAAAGACCAGTTGGCTACTCCCATAAGCAGTCTTGCCAGTATTACACTTGTGGGCACTTCTTGACTGTCAGGTCAGGATTGTTGCATTCATGGTTCAGCTATGGGTAATGTACATGTTTTTTTTGTCATTCAGGAGCCTTCAGGGAACCTTCCAGCACTATGAAAGGTAGCCATGAGGGAGAATGTTTCTTAATTCAAGATTGATTCCTCTGTGTCTCCTAATGAAAATGTGTGGGCCTTCAGTAATATAGTCTTACCATCTAGTAACGGCTAGCAATGAAGAGAAATGGCAAAAATCTGTAACGTTTTGGCTGCCTTTGGAGCTTCCTTGGCCAATAACCCATAAGGAGATAACCCAAGTCTGACACTAAGATTTTTGTTTAGTAACTTATGACTTCTGAGAGCAATGTTCTTCCCTCATAGATGTTCAAACTTATTTTATATATGAAATGTATTTTAGTTAACTCATGAAGTACTTTTTGTTTGTTTGTTTGTTTGTTTGTTTCAGGTGTAGTTTTTGTCAACCCACTCCTATCCTTCCGCTTTCTCCAACCCCTTACTCCTGCCTCCCTGCCATCTCTACTGAAAGAGCAGGGGAGGAATATTGAGACATGAACTTTCAATGTATCTTAGATCTGATACAACCCTGCTGCCCTCCTGCCCCCAGTTCCTCTCTGGAGGGATAATTTGTTGATGATGAAAGTTACCTGGGTACCATACTCTAGGACACTTACTGACACATTTTAGTATCTCTGGTTTCTCCTCAGGTCATAATGTGCACCTAGAGGTGCTGTAATCAGAGAAGTCTGCAGTTAAACCATGTAACAATTATGTGGGAATTAGAAGAAGCTCCCCTCTGAGTGCATAAATCAGAACAAGACTTCCCTCTAGGCAGAAGTCCCATTTTTAGGTAGTTTAGGGAGATGCTGACATTTTGGGTTGTAAAAGAAGTATGTTTTGACTCCTGTTTTGTTCCTGGAGGATACAACCCCATGCTGGGACACAGGGTTAGCGAATGGAGTTCTCCTTGGGTTGAGATTCTCATTCTCTCCCTTGAGTACTTTTGTATAGGGCACAAAGTACACAAGTGCACATAGCAAACCTATAGCTAATGGTTTTCACAGTGGGAAATCTAAGCAGCAATTACGTTAGATAGTATTTAGAGAAGGCGACCTACTGACTGTGATGTTTGTTTTGCTGTTGTTGTTTGGTTTGTTTTTATTTAAAACAAGTGAAGTCTTTATTGTTGCTAATGAGGTTGGTAGAATGAATTCTTTACCTAATATATCCATAGAACGGTATGTGTGTATGGAATATCATGTGATGATACACAATGCTCACATGTGCATTTTGTAGAGTGAGCTCAAGTCAGAATGTCTATATTTGTTCAGTAGTTGATCATTTCCTTTCTTAAAATTTTAAATATTTTCCCTTTTTCACATACATTTTTATTAAAATATTTTTATACAAAATATTCCTATAATGGTTCCCCTTTCCCCAGCTCCTCCAAGATCCTTTCCACTTACCCAAATCCACATTTTTTCATGTTATTTTGCTTATTAAAAATCAATTAAATGATTCCTAATGATATTCTGCTATATTCATAGATAGGCGCTTTGTTCAGTCATTATTATAGAGGCTTCCTCTGGCAGCAGACAGGGGCAGATGAAGAGACCCACAGCTAGACATTATGCAGAGAGTCTAATTTAGAGGTCTCCATCAGTTCCATCCACCCAGAGCTCAGGGAACCCAGCAGAAGAGAGGGAGGAAAGATTGTAGGAGTCAGAGGGGATGGAGGACACACAAAACTGGAATCATAATATATAAGTAAATTTTTAGAGTAAGGAAAAAAAAGCAGAAAAAAATGCCCAGACAAAGCATTATGACACAATAAAATTCTTCAAAATACTATTGTTCATTTTGTGTTGGTTATCTACTGCTGGGCATGGTCTTAAGACTGGTTTTATATACCCAAGGAGACTTCATTAGAGAAAACTATTTTTTGTATATATGTGAGTGGTATCTTAAGGCTTCTATTGCCGTGAAGAGACTCCATGACCATGACAACTCTTTTAAAGGAAAACATTTCATTTGGGCTGGCTTATAGTTTCAGAGGATTAGTCCATTATCATCATGGCAGGAACAATGGCAGCATGGAGGGAGGTGCTGGAGAAGGAGCCGAGAGTTCTATACCTTGATTCGAAGGCAGCAGAAAGAGACTCTGTGCCATGCTGGATGTAGCTTGATCTTATGAGACCTCAAAGCCTGCCTCCACAATGACATATTTCCTCCAATAAGGCCACACCACTCCAAGACCCCATCTCCTAATAGTGCTACTACTNGCATTCACACACATGAGTCTATGGGGACCATTCCTATTCAAACCACCGTAAGTCGTTATTAATTGGAAATATCTTCTGAGTTAGGAATGTGGGCTTGTGTCCACTTCCATTCTCAGTACTGGGACCCCATCAAGCTCAGACCTNTGCTAGCCCTGTGTGTACTGATAATATCTGTAACTTCATATATACAATCTCAGTCCTGCTGTATTTAGAAGGTCTTGTTTCCTTGGTATTCTCTTTCCCTCTGGCTCTGCTAATTTTTCTGCCTTCTTTTCCACAGAGCTCCCTAAGCCCTGGGGGAAGGGATTAGCTGGAGACATCCCATTAGGAACTGAGTGTTCCAAGGTCTCTCACTCTCTGCATATTGTCTAGCTGTAGGTCTCTATTTCTCCCTATCTACTGCAGGAAGGAGCTTCTCTGATGATGGCTTAACAAGACACATCTACGAGTATAGAAAACTGTCCTTAGAAGTAATTTTGTTGTTACATTCCTTTAGCAGAACAGTAGTATTTGGTTTTCTCCTAGGTCTCTGGCCTATCTACTCATAGCTTCTTGACTACCATAGCAATGCCAGCCATGGGATCCATCTCATGAGTGGGCCTTAAATCCAATCATATATTGGCTGGTTAGTTCCACAAGCATTGTGCCACTATTACACTAACATCTTGCATGCAAGCTACCATTGTAGATTGAAGGGTTTGTGAATGGGTTGGTGTTTGCCTTTTTCTTTTGGTACCTGAAGAAAACCTTCTAGTACCCTGCACACTAGACAACAGGAGTGAAAACTCTATGTAGGCACCGGCTCAACTTCTCCACGTTTAATGAGTTGTGTAGGTGTTCTCTTCAGCAGTGGTGCCTTACCAACATTTACGGCAAGCAACTAATAACCTAGGCAATAGCCTGGATTGTTTAGGGATTCCCATTGTACCTCTTTGGTCAACATCTGAATATGTGTAACTCACTCCCAGAGCTGGAATATTCATTTGGTGATGAGAGATGTCCAGCTGGGTCTTCTTCTCACCCATTATTTGATGACTCTTTTTTAGATTACCTTCATATATGTATATATTCTAAGAAGTTTTTATAGTATTAGGTTTCTATATGATTTTTCATAAGTCTTCTATTGTTAATTGTCTGGTCAGCGTTTTCTCTTCTGTCCTTCCTTTATAGCTTTGTCAGCCTTTTGCAACCAATATTCACCTCTCAGTGTCTGAAATACCAATTTTCAGATTTCATAAAGTGAGTTCACCCAGTGCCTAACTCTTAACATTTTAAACAATTATCCCTCCTTCCACCCTTTTTTACAAAATCACAGGATTTCATTTGTTTGTCACCAAATTTTATTTAATTCAGTAGATTTACCATATTTTATTTACCTTTGTTCATCAAGCTATTTCTGTTTTGGGGGGGTATATGAATAGTACCACGTGAGAGTAAGAATTTCTCTTCAACTGAGGTGAAGTCACCTTGTGCTTTTGATTTGTATTTACTTAGTGGCTCATGAGGTTTTTATATTAGTAGTATGCTTGTTTTTGAGAAATACNTATTTCTGTCATCGATTTATAAATTGGAATATGCTACTGAGTTGTCTGAATTCCTTATATTCTGATAATAGTCCCTCTTGCTGATTTCTGTTGGATTCAGTTTGAGAGCAATTTGTTGAACATTTTTAGTGGATATTTCTCTGGATGTTGGTTCCTTTGGAACTTGGCGTTTAGGTAATGTTGGATTTAAGGTATGGATTTGGAAGAATTCATTTCTCTGGGAAGTATTGAAGTTATTGTAGAAGAAACGGTATGAGGTCTTTTTTCAGTCTTGAGTGGATTCAGCAGTTGTGCTTTAGATCTTGGCTATTTCATATGAGGCTTTATTCCACTGATTGAATTTAATTACTCTTTGTGGGTCTACCTAGGTTTTCTTTTTATTCTTGGTTCAGTCTTTCCTCATTTTAAAATTACTTCCTTGTGAATTTTGTATAATGTGTTCTGATCATATTCACCCCATCTTCAGGTCCTCTCAGATCCAGATCCGCCCCTTTGCTCTATGATTTTGTGTGTCTTCTTTTCTTCACCCCTCCCTTCCACTATCATTTTTAGACTCATCATGCATAATTTATGCTGCCCATGTACTCTTGCATGTGTGCTTTTCCATAGCAACATGGTCTACTTCTCTGGGAACACACCCTTTAAGAACANTGTTTCTTTTTCTCAGCATATGGCAATTGCCAGTAACTCCTTAGCTTATAGTAGAAGTTTATGACTGCCTCCCCTCTTCACGCTGGGATTTTTCTTGGCTTGAGCTTGCTTGGGTTCTGTGCATGCTGTTTCAACTGCTGTGTATTCATACACAAATCTGCCCTGCAGTGTCTGGAAAGCCCCATTTTCCTGTAGTCATTCACCACCCCCCTAGCTTTTACATTCTCCACTCTTGTGCTTCCTCAATAATACCTGAGACTCTGTTCCATTTTTCTATGTATGACTTGTTTCTTTTATTTTTTGAGAGTATAATGTAATTACAGTATGTCTTCCTTCCCTTTCTTCCCCTCTAAACTGTCTGTTATACTCCTTCTTGTCCTATATCAAGTTCATGGCCTTCACTTAATTCCTTCAATTTGTTGAAGCTATCATTCTTGCCAGCATTTTCTTAGTGTTAAGATGAGGGCAGTGGGGTAGTTTCTTATCTTACCCTCTTCAATGAGTTTTTTTTATTATTATAGTAAAACCAGATGCTTTCTTGCATATGGTATCTTTAGGTCTTATGAAGGTAATTAAGTGGGTTAATGGTAATGGAATTGGTGTTTCTGTGGAGAGTGGATCCATGTCTAGGTGGTTTTACTCTTGTTATCTTATTCTGCCTTCACAGAATGTGGCATTTGAGTATCAAACCCGAGGGCTGGTAGTAATTTTTTACAGAGATGGAAAAACTGGTACCTTCGGGAAGAAAGAAAATGACAGAAACATGGTGTTTTCACATTTTGTATCAAGACAAAAAATTGATACAGCTGGTTTAAAAATTCATAGTTGGCAGTGAGTTGTTCTTGGAAAGAAAGGGTTTTGCCTGATGAGAGCTTGGAATGTTCTCCTAAGAGGTTTGGGTTAAACACAGAAGATTTGGAATTCTTTTGAAGGATGGTTAGGAACTGTTCTAAAGGATACTTGACTGTAAANTTTGCCACCATAGACAGAGAGAATGAAGACTGTAACNGATTCAACTTTTATTGTAATTTGGCAGATGGGACTATTTAATACATGGCAAAAATTGGAATTTACAGCTATAGCTTACAATGAAATGATCCATTTCAAATATTCATAAGATGAAATCATCNTTGTTTTATTCTTAAAGTGATAGGTAAAAATAGTAAATAGGAAGATTATGTGGATAATGAAAATATGTGAACATGAGAAGGAGGTGAATCATTTTTAAAGCTCTACAGCATGGCAATAGAATGTCAGCTATTTTGGACTAGTATATTTCCATCCATTTTCTGTTTATCTATATGAAAAATCAGTAGTTTCTATGTCAACTTAAGATCATATCTACTCATGAAAGGAACATTTGAATACACTAGGAACATTTGAATTTTTGGTGGGAATGGTAGTTTGTTATAGAGAACAATATTTACTGTTTGTGATGTTTCCATCCCTATCATGCTATATTGCTGTTGGTTTAATATTTAAACTTATTATAGAAGATAAATTAGTAGTTATATTACATTAGTATTACATTAGTTTATATTCTATAATAAATTTAAAATTTAAATTTATTGTTCAATTATGTGAAAGATTAATTTATTGTGTGCTCAAATTGCAAACTGGAAACGTTTAAAGATCATGACCCTTCAACATGATGTATTACTTGAATATATAATTNTATCCAGTAGGGAAAAGATCAGTTCTTCAGAAACAAAAACCTTTACTAACAGTAATGATGAATGATTATTCTNATTGTATAGATAGCTCCCTAGGTTCATTCATACTATGTCTCCTTTTCATTTCATTCATAGTCTTTCTTTGTTTCTTACATTCAATATAATCATACTTCAAGGATGGGCTCTTCAACAATATTTGTCTTGATTATTTCCAGACAGCCAGGGAGAGTAAGTGATTGGATTACTAAAGGGGTATGGAGCTTAATTAATTTTATAAAATGCATTATTTCTAAACAAGATGAAACTGACATTTTAAGATAAATCTGACTTTCTAGCATAAAGCCTTCTCATCTCCAGGTGTATTTGTTAGGTTAGGGCAATATCCTTCACCATAGGCCCTTGTATTAGTTTGAACATAGAGGTTTGTGTTAATTTTACTCTGATTTGTAAATTACCTATTAGCTTAAAGTACATTGTTTTGTTGTCTATTGATTCTTTGTTAGCCATTNTAATTCTGTTTCATTAAAATATGCTCCAATATAATTTTCTTTTTTATAGTTTCTTTTGTATCTTGCTACTTTTTTAACTTGGAGAAATAAAAACTTATTTAAAAAATTTCCTGNGATATCTTGAAACATGTTTTTGTTATTATTCTGTTTATAGTAAAGGGAGATTTCTTGNTATTATTTACTAACTTCCTGTCCAGAAAATTAAGCTAGTCTTCCTTGTAATTAAATATTATTATTTTGGTAAGTGATACTATTTGTCCATTTGTANAAAGAAAGATATTAAATTAAATATGCATGAGGCAGTTTATTCTCTNTTCTCTGCCAGCTCCTTGGCCATATTAAAACTGGTAACTTCTACCTTGTATTTGCATCATTAATCCTTCCACTTCTTTTTTTTCCTAAATATTTCATAACCAATTCACTTTTATTTTCACCAAGGCTATTGGGGTATGCTTTCTCTAAATGTAACACTTCTGGGTAATATCTACCATAGTGATATTTTA
>LZPO01045042.1:0-10209 GCA_001675575.1 Neotoma lepida | reverse complement strand
TAAGCAATCCAGTATGTGGGGCTAGGATAAAAGTCTTTGTATTTAAAAGTACACCATAAAAAATAAGGTAAAAGTTAACAAAGATGTGTTACTACAAGCTACTAAAAATTCGTTTGAATTAAAAGCAACTGCAGCTCTGCAATGGTTACTGAGGAAAAGTGTTCATCACCTAGCAACGTGTCACCTAGCAACATGTCAGAAGGTAGCAGTGAAAACAGTGATGCAGGGTTCAGATTGGAGCCAGCAGTTGAGCGAATAAAGAAAAATAACACTTTAAATCACATTTGACAATAAAATAAACAATTTTAATGATCTTTTTTTTTTGTACTTCAAGTGTCTCTCACTAGGAAAAGAGACACTACAAAAATCTAAACAGAAAACCTGAGAAGAGAATAATTACTTTATTAGTATGCAGAGAAAGGAAACAAATCAGTTTTTTTGCTGTCCCACGTTGCACTTTCTCTATTTCCTCTAGACACTGGAAGATGTTAGGGCATAGGTGATAGACAAGTATACCTACTCTAGTGGGCGGTCTCATCCATGGTAAATTAGATAATATCCCAGACGTCAGAGCTGCTGAAGATTTTAAACTAGATTAAAGCTGAGAAATCTGTTGCATGTTTATACTATCAGATCCCACATAGGAACCCAAAGGAAAGAAGTTAAATTATCATCTACAGCTGTGCTTTAAAGATTCTCCGCTGGTATCTTGGACTTAGGATATTGCCTTTACATACACTCACAGAACATAGATTGCAAACCCGTATCTTCTTNCATATTGCATGAATTAAGTGTGGATAATGACAAATCCCTACAGATTTTCATTCAGTGTCTTATCCAGAGGAAAGTAAGAATCAGATGCTGGATGTGGCCTCTTAGCTCCTCTCATTCAGAGACATGCTATAAAGGCTTCCTCTCTAGTAAGGAATCTTGGCTTGTAAACTAGTAAGTCTAAATTTTGTAACGACTNNTTGGGTGGCTTCAGGTCATTGCCCAACACTACCCTGGCAAACACTCAGGCACGTCACNTCTGCAGAGCCTCAGTTTGCACTCTCAGAATGGTTGTCCCCTGAATCTTTGAAGTGACCATTAGGGACCCAAAGAAGTGAATTTCATAAATTCTACTTACACTCCAGATACAGAAAATTCCTTTGTTCTTTACTTTGAGATATTGAACATATAGACAAAATTCTCTTACAGATTCTATGTAGCTGTCTTCTTTTGGGACTTCTGTGCTGTTTCTGTTTGACAAGATAAACCATAACAAAATCATTTCTTCTACAGATTCTCTCCATAATAAGAAATTTAGCTTTGGCTGTTGTGGGTTTCTGGACACTGCTCACAATCTGTCTCTTATACACATCTAGATGTGTATAAGAGACAGACACTACAGAAAGTGGAGATTTTAGTCTGAGAAAGAAAACTACAGGCTAATGGAAAAACACATATTTTGCATGGTTCCTTCTCTGTACTTTTACTTGTAACTTAACCCAGTGAAGATGTCGTCAAATAAATGACTGGACATAAAACTTCTCAGTAAGCAGCTAAATTATCAGGAATTAATAATANTTTTTNAAAATACAAGGCCCAANGTAGGAAGAAAAAAGATAAGGAAANCATAAGTTCAATAGCTTTCTTCAGTAAGTAATCTTTATTTTTGGTATAGTGTGTAGAGGATGTTGAGAAAACATTAATTGGGAGGAAGTGTAGTTTTCTTTAAAATAAATAGAAAATTGCATCTCAAATATTTTGGGTAATATCATTTTCACTGTGGGCTTTATACAAATCACATGCTGTAGTTGTAGACATGCTTCAGTTCAAGACGATCAGCCAGCATCTGTGCTTAGAAGTCTTTTCATCAACTCGTAATGAAAGTACTCAGCTCCTTAAGGCTGTTTGGATTCCAGCATCTCACCAAAGACAAAAATCCTTATTTAGTCCTTTTGGATTTCCAGGGATGAGATTTAAGGTTTTATCTGAGTGAGTCAGGGCTTCCCTTTGAACATCTTCTTGTAAGTCTTTTTATGAGACACATGCTTCTTCCTGAATTTGAACAAAAGTTTCATCAACTGCATCTCCCAAAATTCTTCCNTTGGAAACTCTGAGATTTTTATGAATTATTGCTGTAGCTGTTCCTTCTGCCTTCCTTATAAAAGTTACTTACCTATAATGAACCTTTTACAGACTCCTTTAGCATTAAAGCCAAAGGTAGATGTAACAACAGAAAACAAATAAAAACAGGCTTCATTTTTTTAATTGAATAATCTTGTTTCAATTCCCTCAAGAGCCTTTTGTAAATACCCTAGATTACATTGCTTGATGAGTGTGTAATATAAAAAGTGAGTTTCTGTAAGCTCAATGAAATTTGAATTGAAGTTAAACAAACATTTCATTCTACAAAATAAAATCTGCCATCCTATTAATTATTTTAAATTTGATNGAACTTAATTGTTAGTGGTAAGGCTTGAGCATATTTAGTTTGGCTATGCCTGGTGTGATTTCTTTCACATTATTTCTCCTTAATAAATGGCAGAATATTTTTCTTTCACAAATTCAGAAATGATGTGAGTTTTAAATGTGTAGCATATAACTTCACTTACTTCTCCATAACATGCTGATACTTCACTGAGGTGTTTCTTTCTAATTGTGACTTAATGATTTTAGTGAATATTGGGAACCAATATAGTGTTTGTTTAAATCTTTCTCTAAAAATAGAACCATTATGCTCTTTAATGCTCTACTTGCTAAAATATCTTCTATTCCAATGGAAGTTTGTGACACTTGGTATTTGACAGTATTACAATATTTGCCCAATCTATGTTCTTTAACCATATTGTAAAAATAACAGAGTCAAATAAATCTTAGATAATCTGAACATGTTTTACTACAGAATAAAATTTAGGATGATAATACATAAGTTAAGAAGTTTTGTAATTTGTAATGGTATTTAATGGTTGTATTTGTAACTAATGAAAAGAGTAACGATTGAAGTTTTAAAATAGCAAAACCAATAAGTTAAAAACTCAGATATGGTTTATCTTTCTTTCACTAATGCCTTTACAAAAGGGTCCATAAAAAGCATTTTCAGTTTAGAGTATGTCATTTAAGTTTATTTGTTTGCAAGAAAAATAGGATGTAGCACAAAAAGATGATTCTCTTTTCTATGACAGAGTCACAAAACAATACTGACAATCTTTACATGGTTAATATTGCAGCTTATAGAGTAATAAGGAATCTTTCTCATTTTTAAGAAGAAAGCCCAGGACTGGGTGGGCAAGTGTTGAATCTATCAGATATTTAAAGGTGAACTAACACAAATACTCCTTAAACTTCAGTATACTTGGGAAAAGAATAGAAAACTAAGGAGCTCATTTTGATGAGATCATACTACCCTCATAGTATAATTGGATAAGGAAATAACAAATAAGGAAATTATAAGCCACTATTACCAGTGAACATGGATGCAAATTTTTCAATAAAATGTGTAAAAATGATTAAAAATAATTCAATAAATAGATGGACAAATGAATGAATANACACTTTAAATGGATTCTTCACTGCTAAGGGACTCATATAGTCTTAATTTTCTTATGCTGTTCCTGAAATATTATTACAATCCCTCCTTCCAGACATTACATCTACTTAGCCTGTTGAACATGGAGAAGATGAGCTGGTGCCTACATAGAGCCTTCACACCTATGTTCTAGTGTTTTTGGTACAGGANGATACTTTTCACTTCACCAAAAGAGACATGTAAATAGCAAGACATCTACAAACTCTTGGATCCACAGTGATTTTTCTGCTTGCAAGGTATGNTAGGCAATGGTGGCACAAAGTTTGTGGGAGTAACCAACTGATACTTGATTTGACNTAAGGCTTACTCCACAAGATAGAACCCATAACTGANACTACTTTGGTGACCAGAAACCTGACACTAGATAGCTCAGGGACCTAGGGTAAAACCAAATACTGCAGTTCTCCAAAAGGAATGTAGCAATAAAAATAACTCCTAATGACATTCTGCTATACTCATAGATCAGTGCCTTGCACAGACATCATCAGAGAAGCTTCCTCCTACAGCAGAAGGGAACAAATACAGAGACTCACAGCCAGACATTATACAGACATTGAGAGACCTTGGACACTCAGCTCTAAATGGATGCATTCATCAAGTCCTACTCAGGGTTCAGGGCTGGCAGAAGAGGAGGTTGAAGAGTATAAGAAGCAGAGGGAATGGAGGACACCATGAAAATAAGGCCTCCTAAATCAACATGATTGACTGACATATGAACTCACAGAGACCGAGACAGCAAGGACAGGGCCTTCAGGGTCTGCAGTGCATCCTTTGTGTATGTATTATAGCTTCCAGTTTACTGTTTTTATGGGATTCCTGAGTATGCAAATGAGTGGATCTCTGCTTATCGTGCTTCTCTTGGGTTCTTTTTTTCTTCTATTTGTTTGTTTTGGTCCAATTCCAATGTATTAGTTTTTGTTTTATCTCATTTTATTTTATTATTAAAAATAAGCAAAGCAATATAAGCCAGTATGCCACTGAGACATTTATTTATATTTATTACAACACTGTTAACAATATTTAAGTCACAGATTCAGGCAAGGTATTCATCAACAGTAAGTGGATAAAGCAACTCTGTCCTGTATATGCCTATTTTATTTTATAAAAAATTGTCTCACAATATTTCTGTTACCTATAATAAAGCAAAATCTGTTGCTGGCTCTGTAGCGCCCCCCCCCCACACACACACCGTCTCTTAACCCCGGGGGCAGGGGATGAGTAGACGCAGAACCAATGGCACAGGCTCTGACAAACTTGTTTATTAAACAAAGGACTGAGGCATTTCTTTTTGTGTGTGTACTTTTTAGCGGGCTCTGCTTCCAGCTGCCGTGGTGTTTCCTGGTTCGCCCTGGGTCATATGTCAGCAGNAGTCATCTTGGGGGTCCGGTTTCAGGCGCCTCTGGGTCAGGATACTACTGCGCATGTCAGAGCTCTTTGTTTGCTTAAGGCACGGCCCAGTGCTTTGGACCTTACCTGCCTCAAAAACCAATTTTCAAAACTTTGCTACAGCCTTAATAAAGGAAGAGTCATTTAAATTGTGAATGAACATGAATATATAGTAAAGGAATCAATCCTGTTATTTTATTTTAGGCTATGGATTATGTTTTATTTTTATATCTTTCATTATTTAAAACAATCTTTAAATATAAATATATTTTGATCATATTCTTCCCCTCCAAGTCCCTCCAGATCTTTTCTTCCTCCCTAATGACTCAACTTTAAATTCTTTCTCAAAAAGAAGCAAAAACCCAATACAACTACATAACCTCCCCAAAACCAAGAAAACAAAATAAAAGCACATCCCAAACCAACCCAAACCCATGAAACTATAACCATATGAAAGCACACACAAAACTAATTATTTTATGGTCAACTACTCCTAAGCACGAGACCTGCCCTGCAGTGGTTGATACACCTACTGTNATTGTATCAGAGAAAATTGACTTTTCCCTCTCCCAGNAAATATAAGTGATAGTTCAGCTGTTAATCTTTACCCTAAAGGCTGGGTTTATTTCATTCATTCATTTATTCATTAAAAAATAACAAAATAAAATATAGTAAGATAAAATAAGATACCACATCGAGATGGGACAAGACAAACCAGTGGAGGGAAAAGAGTCTAAGAGAAGGCACAAGAATCAGGAACTCAGTTGTTTACACAAATAGGAGTCCCATAAAAACACTAAACAGAAAGCCATAATATATACATAGAGGATCTTGTACAGACCCAAATAGGCCCTATGCGTGCTGCTTCAGGTCATGTGAGTTCACATGAGCATATGAGCATTTAGAGGGCCTTGTTTTCTATGTCCTCCAACCCTTCTGGCTCTTACACTCTTTCAGCTTCCTCTTCCATGTGGGGTGCCTTGATCTTTGAGGTGAGTTATTTGGTGGAGACATCCCGGAACACACCTTTTCATCGAGGATAGACATTATCTATTATAATTTATTAATCTATAAATAAGAAAGAAATTATTTCATTTATGGGAAAATGAATGCATTTTTTTCATATATATATGGGAGAGAGAGAAAAAATATATATATGAGTTAATAATGCAAATGCTGCTCTACATTTCTGTTGGAATTGAGTAATTGAACTAATGGATGGCATGTGATAGAAGCTCATTTAGTGCCCACTCCTGGAACAAGAATTAGTGAAGTAAGCATAGGATAATGGTGGTAATGAATTAATGTTGAAGATATTGTTATAAGCTTATGTTTAGTTAATATATACATGAATGATTACATATAAGTAATTCTTAATATATACACATAGATTATTATTAGTACACACATATGTATATCCATATGTTTTAAGTCGAATGATCTAAAATAAACTATACCCCAATCACAGAAGACAGCAATCACTTTCATCTCACTTCTTCAATAAGAAGATTTGGAGCACCTTGGAGACTGAGCTGAATCTGAGACTAGGAGAAGAAAATAAAGTAATCCAGGAGTAACTTATGGCACCAGAAAGCGAATATTATTAATTAATGAGAATATGTGAAAGAGACACCAGAGGCAGCTAAAAAAACTACAGTTACGTGGCCAATGCTTGAGTAATATAAGCAAAATAAAGGACTATAGCTATAAAATACGAAGTATTTTGTGTAAAGTCCTACTGACATAAGCAACTGAATCAGTTCAGCATAACCTCTTAGTCATTGAGTATGTGCCCAGTGACTGGCTTCTCATCAGCATGGACTAAAAAAAAAAAAATAGAGAAACATGGTAGAAACCAGCTGAGCAAGACGCACCAGGCTAACATCAACCCTGAATAGGATCTTTTCTAGATATAATGTGACAACAATGGCACTTCAGCTATAACTTCAACCATCTCAAAACATCTCAAGTTCCAAATACAGGGCATTCTACATGATACTCAGATATTGTATTCACTGAAACTTGGTAAATTTGCTAAATTAAAACAAAACTTTGAAGATATTAACAGATAAGAGCCTAAGAATATATAATGTGGTATGTTTGATGTGATACAGAAATTNCCAATGACAATTAGCTAAAAAAACCTGAAAGTAACCTGAATTTGGAATTAATATCTTTTATCAGCTGATTGATTATTATCCCCAAACTCATCCAAAACTAAGGATTCTGATAATGAAGAAAACTGGTTGTGAACAGTAATGTATTTCTTTATGATTTTTCTACAAATATAAGTATTTTCTAAAAAGAAGTTTTTCAAAATAAACAGTAAGACTAGAGTGATAGATAACTCAGTATGTGCATACCATATGGCTAGTTGGCCAGAGAGTTGTCAGACCTATCTGCCTCTGCCTTCCCAGCACTGGGATTACAAGTGTACATCAACCACCATCAACACACAGCTATGCCTCTTGTGGTCTCTGGAGAACAAATTCTGGTCCTCTTGCTTGGGAAGACAATTATAGACTAAGCTATCTCCCCATATCTCCTCACTGTTTTCAATGAAATTTAGAGGGAATGGAAGAGCCAAGTGCTACATCTTGAAACATTTAAACCTCCAGGTCCTAAAGTAACCTTGNAATTTTCTATTATGTGAATCATTAAATTATCTTCTACTACTGATATCGATTTAATTTAGGTTATCTCTTGAATGTAAAAGAATTATTATTCTAAATTCTTTGTTCATTTGCCCTTGAGCTGTTTCTCATCTATTGTAGCTGGAATTTATTATTCAGTCATGATTAATTATTGTTTCCAACAACACTAAGCATAGCATTTATACTTAAGGAGATAATAATAGCTTTCTAAGTTCAATTAACTGAATGTTTGTGTATCTTAAAATTCATATAATTGAAATACTAACTACTCACGTGAAAGCATTACAGAAGGTGACCTTTGGGAAGTGGAGCAGCCCTCATAAATAGGTCTGGTGTGCCTGTATAAGGACATGCAGTATTTGTGTATGAAATTCTCAATAAATAATAAACAGCATGTTACCAAAAATTAATAAATGAATTTTTAAGTAAAAAAATTATCAAAGAATTCCATTTGGGCTATTTGAAGATATTAAAAACCACTCACCTGCAACCGTGATCAAGGGCTGTTACAGGAACTCCCACTCTGGCACCATGAGCTTAGATGTCCAGGCTTCAGAATTGTGGGGGATTATTGCTTATCATCTGCTAGATTTTTTGCATTCTTTTATGGTAGCCCAAAGTAAGACATTGTTCCTTTGTGCTTGTCTTCTCTCCCCAAATTTCATCGCCTCTAATAAAGCTAATCTTATGGATGTTGTAAAAATCAGTGTTGAGTATTTTGTAGAAAATGTTAGTGGTAGAAACTTTTGTTGCAGAGAATGGTGAAAATAGGGCTTTGAGGGAAACACGCCTCCTTNGTTAGGTTCTCAGTTATGCAGAAATCATGACTCTCTCTTTTGAAGCCATTTTTCTTTGTCTGCGAATAAAGAATCCTCAGTAAATACATCTCAACAGTGAGCCTGAATTTAATGCCTGGAATTGATATTATCTAGGGAATCTTTTAAAATTGGTTCCACAAAGCCTGTCAAAGCTTTGCTTAGAGGAAGTTGAGAAGATTTAACATTTACATCATCATAGTCCCTGATACGACCTGCAAAGTGGTAAATGTTTTAGAGTCACATGTCCCAATATACCATTTCATTTAAGAAAATTTTCATATGTATTTGGAAAATAACACAGAATAGTCCATTATGGTCAATTCTTCAATCCATATCAGCTTTGCTCAAGGAATTTACTAAATAGAACTGTGTTATTATAGCTCAGGTCACTTCACTTTGGATGCAGATACAAAATTCTTAAAATGTGTTATTTCCCTTAAAATGATTTTTTTCTTTTCTTTTGCCAATTTTTTTCATGATGTAGAACATCAATGTGTTATATACATATAATACATCAGAATATATTATATATTATATATTATATATATGAATATATCATATAAATATAAAATATATATGAATATATATATACATATATATATATATGAAATTCTGCCCTGAAATTGTGTCTTCTAGTTTCAGAAGCTATATCCTTAGAGTCTTATCAACGTGGCTGCCTAAACATGACAAGGATGATACCAATAGACATGGTAATGGAAGGAGGAATCTCAAGTGGCCTCAACCATAGACAAAGAAGTACAAGTAACTAAGAAATGTTCCACATGAGGGGAAAACCTTCTCCAGGGAAGAGCACACCAACTAGTTATCCAAATCAACATGGTATTAATATATTTTTCCAAACTTTAAAATGAAATGGCTGTACTACTCTGATCAAAGCTCTGATTTCTTACTTACTTATAAGATAACTTTTAGAAGACCTCTAACATTCTGTGTCATTTACTTTTTGAAAAACAATTTGGGATTCATTCTTTAACTTTTTCACCTTAAAAAAAAAAAACTCTCTTCTTTTTTTGCTGAAAAGCTTTCTTCTTTGATAGAAATGTAATTTTAGTTTATCTACATTGACATTTGAATTTGTGTGAATTCATTAAACATTCAGATTGTATAAATAATGCGATCTGTACTTTAACAAAGGAAGTTTTCACGGATGAGCAACTGCTTCCCTTGGCATGATGACAGCTATTGAGAATTAGAAATTTCTTGTAGTAAAAAATACTGCCTGAAAATATCTTTACTAAAGGAAAGAATTAAACAGAATAATGTTTTAAAGAGTAGTTGTTTTTAATAAATCAATTATTTCAATTATGCAAAAAAATTATTTTATACTCTTTCTAAGAGAAAAGATCATTAAAATTGTGGTTTTGGTTGAAATGTTCAATAGTGTACAAAGCTATAGTATCTATATAATCATTTATTCTTAGAACAACTTCCTTTATGCTCTGCAGAGATCCCTGTCTCTCTATCTTACTGGCAGAGCCCTGAACTCCTGTTTGCGTTATAATTTGTGGTACAGTTCATTTGACCTTCCTTTTTACAGTTCATTGTTCAGCATACTTAATCTACTTTGTTTTTGACCAGTGACCATTGCACATGTTTCACTCTAGACCACAGGCATGCTGTTTAAAATCCATTATTAATTTGACACATAAGAGCATAAATGCACTTTTTCAACCACATTGTTGTTAAAGAAAATACAGTATGGTTGTTACTAGCTTTGACTTTGTCATACTGTTGTTTAAATGTCTAAAAGTAACAA
>LZPO01045041.1:36759-48384 GCA_001675575.1 Neotoma lepida | reverse complement strand
CCATGCATGTAGCTCTAAGTTGGTGAGGGGTCCCAGACAGTAAACAGTTGGCTGAACCTTGAGCAGTCAGAGAACGAGTATGTGCAGACAGGGAGCTACTGCAAGAATTATGTCTTTTGATCATGACCCTTCCAGAAACTGCTTGTTCAAGTCTCAGGAAACTGAAATTGAGGTCTGATCTCTGAAAGAAGATTGAGCAGCCTATAATGGTGTCTGCTTGGTCCCTTTACTACCTGACTTGATCGGTTGATATAATAGCAGCCTTCTTCATTGAGGAAGAGACAGGCTTCTCCCTTTTCTGCTGTCAGGAGGTCTACTGCTCACTGATTTTTGAAGGCTATCTTAAGCCAGAGATGAAAGCTGTTCCTGTAACATTCAGTTCCACCAAGAGCTGGCCACAGAGAATTCCAGGTGATGCCCACCACCACAGGGAGGTGAGCAGCCCTCTTTGAGGGTGTTAAAGGGTGCAGGAGCAGGAAGAATTCTCACTCAGTGTAATAGGTTAGTCCGGGGATGACAGTTACTGGCATGCATGAACCCTTCTTGCTTGGGACTACACAGGAAAATAAGCTGGATCCAAATGAGAAGGCACTATTTGGGAGGGAATGATGGTTAGAGAAAGTGAGGTTTTTATATACATGGAGCCAGCACTCACTAATGTCATGGGGCCAACAGTCCATTCATCTTGCAGGAGAGAGAGAGACCAGAAACAGGGTGAGGGGAACATGGAGCAGAAGAAATTGAAAGTGCCNCTTTTGAGCCAGCAAGACCCTCTAGGACTTTAGTGTCCCATCTCTTATCTGATTAGTTTGATTATGCCATCCCCAACTACAAGCCCTCGTATTAGCCTTCCTCAGTGCTCCAATCTGCTATTTGGACCCTTAATCTTCCCTTTAACCTCAGGATCTACTCTCATTACCACATACGTGATCAACTTAGAGTTTTCACCATGGACCTTNTTCCCTTACTACCTGGAGACAGCCAGTTCCTGCATCACTGAGGCGGCTGAGCCAATCATTAAAATTCCCCATATGAATCTTTAGAAGCATATCNGACGTACAGGGCAAACAGATGAAATATACACTGTGGGGATTCACTGTGTTAGGCTAAGCAACCAACTNCTGAAGATGGTGATGAATTTTGCTTAGGAATGGCTGTGAGACTTGTCCTCCAACATTTGCCTGGGGGACATGGAGTTCTCAGTGTGAGGAAAAAAGATGATGGTCTCCCTGTCAAGGAAAAAACCAATGCAAGTAGCTAAACCTAGTGGCCAAGTTGGTCTTCTCTTCTGAGGCAAGCCAATTTGAAGTAGTAATACTTGTGAACAAGACACATTTATNTTTCTGAGTTCCTCCTAAAAGGGTGTGACATTTGAAGAACTGTGAGCTGATAGTCTAGTACTCCAGGTCTCCATCTGACTTCCTCCCTCTAACCAGCCTACTCTCTAAACCTTGGCTTCCTGGCATTGTCTTCCTAACACCTGCTGCCGAATCCGGTTCTTAGCTATATCACATCACAAAATAATATCCGAGACAGCTGTCACCATCATGTTTGTCTGGGATCTGCCACAATTCTGTCTCAAAGTGATAGGCTTACACCTGCCTCTAATAAACATGTTTCAGCACACAAAAGGTACCACTGACCAGTTAACATCTGTTCCTGTGCTCGTTTAAAGTTTTCTATGATGTCTGGGCAGGGATAAGCCTAGGATNTGTGACTCTTTCCTGCTCAAACACTAAAACCACAAATGCCCTGGGTTTGTGGTGTTGAGAAAATAAGATGTTGGATATTCAAGGGTTTATAGCATAATACCTTAAAATACAAATATAAATGGCAGTTGTAACAGCTAAACTGCAGATTCAACTTGATGTGGTTGTAACATGACTATCTTTTCACCAAAAACTCAAACAAGGGATATCAGGAAAACTACACTGTTAATTCAGGAAGGTTTATATGGACTATAGGTAGGCTGTGTACTTAAAATTGTATAATTTTTGAAAATCTGAGCTTTCTTNATACCAGCATTTAAGTCTCATCTCAACATTTCTTCAATATGTAATGGTAAATATAGCCTATATTGGTGTGGAGTTTAAAAAAAGTATTCACAAACATTATATCATCTTCTGAGTTTTCTTTTCACAAAGGAGTATTATTTTCTCCAATACCTCCAGACATATTGCTCTCAAATGCTTAGTCATATGACTGATTAACGTTGTATATAAGAAAAACTTATTNGGTGTGTTTTCAAGAAAATATGCAGGTTTGTGAGCCTCATCTCATCCTCATAGAAACTCCAGCCCTGCAGCCTGAGGACCAGGTGGAGTATCATGCATTTCCACCAGGGAATCNTTACTATAAAAGAAGAAACCCAGGTCAAATGCACAGAAAATATTTTCAGCAAAATAATAGAAGAAAATTCCCCAAATATAAGGAAAGAGATTTCTACCAAGGTACAAGCAGCTTACAGCACACTGTATAGACAAGATCAACAAAGAAATACCTCCTGGTATATAATAGTCAAAATACTAAATGTACAGAACAAATAAAAGGCATTGAAAACTAAAAAATATAAAAGCTAAGTCACATATAGAATCAAGCCCATCAAAATAATGTCAAAAGAGATTTTTTAAAGAAAGATTTAGACTGGNAATCTACAAGTTCTGAAAGACTACAGATGCCAGTCCAGATTTTATATTTATCAAAACTATTAGTTATAAACAAAGTGTAAAGAAAAGTTTTCCACAATAAAGGCAGGTTAAGGGAATGTATGACCACCAAGTCAGCTCTAAAGAGGATATTGGGAGGAATACTTCAAACTGAAGAAAAGATAAGCATATCACCAAGAGCTGATAGTGGAGAAAAATATCAACCTTGGGTCAGTGATTAAACAAAGGAAAACTAAGAAAACAAAGACGACAAAACCAACAAAATGGCATGAATCAACACACATCTTTCAATAATAACCTTGACCATCAGTGTCTCAACTTCCCAGTCAAAAGACACAGACTAGTAGACTGGATTACAAAACAAGATCCATCTTTCTGATGCCTCCAAGAAAAACCTCACTACTAAAGNTAGAATTCACCTGAGAGTGAGATGATGAGCAAAGATATTCCTATCAAATCTAATGAGGGAAGANGGGGCTGGAGAGATGGCTCAGTGGTTAAGAGAATTGGCTGCTCTTCCAGAGGTCCTGAGTTCAATTCCCACCAACCACATGGTGCCTCACAACCATCTATAACAGGATATGATGCCCTCTTTTGGCATGCAGGTATACATGCAGAGCACTCATACATAAAATACAAACAAATTAAATTTTTTTAAAAAAGAACCAGGAAAGAAGCAAGTTTCTATTCTTAATATATGATNAAATAGACTTTAAATAAAANCTAATAAGAAGAGATGTTACTTCATGTAAATCAAGGGAACCATCTACCAAGAAGACAAAATCCTAAACATATATGCAGCCAACTTCATTAAGCAAACACTGCTGAAGCAAAGCAACAGATTATTCTAACACCAACCCATTAATAGCAGGTGACTTCAATAATCCATCTTAACCAATGGACAGATCCTCTAGACAAAATATAAACAGAGAAATAGAGCTAAATGATGTCATAGGTCAAATGACCTATAGATCTCTACAGAACATTCCATAAAAACACTAGATAGTACACAATCTTCTCAGAAGCTCATGTAATGAATCTATAATAAAAATAAAAAACTTACCAACCAAAACCAAACAACNGAACAAAAATCCCTAGACCAGGTATATTTACTGCAGAATTCTACCAGACCTTTAAAGAAAGTTTAAAGCCAATACTCCTCAAAATCTTGTGTAAACTAGAAGAGAAAAAGTCCAAATTCTTTTTTATGAAGCCAGCATTACACTGATATCTAAATCAGATCAAGCCACAAACAAAAAAAGAAAATTATATACCAATCTCTATGATGAACATAGATGCAGAAATTCTTACTAAACTACTTGTAAGCCAAATTAAAAAAACAACAACAATAAAACAAAACCAACCAACCAAAAACAAAAAAGAAAAACCAAAACCAATCCTCCATGATCAGTTCAGTTTCATCCCAGATATGCAAGGATGGCTCAGTGTAATTAATAAATGTAATGTACTACATACACAGACTTAGTGACAGAAACCACATGGTTATCTCATTAGATGCAAAAAGGCCACTGGCAGTTCAACATCTCTTCAAGATAAAAGTCTTGGAGAAATTGCAGCTACAAGAAACAAAGCTCAACAAAATGAGGGCAGTCAACAAACCAACATCAGAAAAACTTGAAATATTTCTGCTAAAATAATTAACAAGAAAAGGATGTCTACTCTTTCTATTNTTGTTTGATATAGTGCTCAAAATCTGAGCTATAACAATAAGACAAGAGGAAATAGAAGAGACATAAATAAGAAAGGAAAAAGTCAAAGTATCTTTATTTGCAGATGATGTTATTATATTTATACAAAATTTTAGAGGCTCCACTAGGAAACTCTTTCATCTGATAAACAAATTCAGCAAAGTAGCAGGATATATAATTAACACACAAAAGTCTGCAACTTTCCTATATACTAACAAGAAGCATAGAAAGAAAGAAATAAGNGACACAATCCCATTTATAATAGTCTCAAAAACATAAATAAAATATTTTTGGAATAAATCTAAAAGACCTATACAGTGAAAACTTCAGCACTCTGAAGAAAGAACCTGAAGAAGATACTAGAAATGTCTAGATCATGTATTGGTAGTATTGGAAATACTAGATTATGTATTGGTAAGATTAATATTGTGAAAATGGCCAGTCTGACAAAAATAATCCACAAATTCCATACAATCCCCATCAAATTTCTAGTGCAGTTCTTCACAGATATTGAAAAAATTAAATAAAATTTCATATGGAAACACAAAAGACCCCTGGATACCCCAAATAATCCTGATTATTAAAAACACTACTGAAAGTATCACCATCCTTGATTTCAAGTTATACTACAGAGCCATAGTAATCAAAACAGCATGGTACTGTCATAAAAATTAGACATATTGATCAGTTAAACAGAACTGAAGATCTATATATAANCCCAGGATCCTACAGCCATCTGATTTTTAACAAACAGGCACCAAATACTCAATAAAGAAAAGACAGCATCTTCACAAATGGTGATGGAAAACTGGACAGCTGCATGTAAGTGAAACTAGATCCTTACCTCTCACTCTGAAAAAAACTTGACTCTAAATAGATCAAGAACCTCAAGGGAAAATCAAACACCCTGGATTGGTTAAATTAGAAAGTTGGGAATATGCTTTAATTTATAGACATAGAAAAAGACTTTCTGAATAGGACTCCATTCCAGGAGTCCTGGAATGGTACAGGAATTCAAACTGTCAATTGACAAATGGGATCTCATAAAACTTAAAATGTTCTGTACAGTAAAGGACACCATCAATCAAGTGAAGAGGCAGCTTACAGGACCAGGCAAAAAAATTCCAGCTAGACAGAGGGGTAATATCTAGACTATACATAAAAAACAAACAAACAAACAAAAAACCAAACACCAAGTAAACAAATCACCCAATTAAAAAATGGGCCATGGGACTAATCAGTGTTCTCAAAAGAGGAAACAAAAATGTCTAAGCAATCTCTTTTGTTCAACATCCTTGGCCATAAGGGAAATGCAAATTAAAACTACTTTAAGAAGATTTTTTTAAAAAGACAATAAATGCTGGTATGGTTGTGGGAAAAGGGAAAACATATTCACTGTTGGTGGGATTTCAAACTGGTGGAGCCATGTGGAAATCAGTGTGAATGTTCCTCAAAACAAACAAACAAAAACACCTGAAAATGTGTTCACATGATCCAGCTATACCAGTTGAGCACATTCTCAGAGGACTCTACATCTTCCTACAGAGACCCTTGCTCAGTGCGTCTCTATTTTAAATTTATGGATAAAAAATGTTGCACTGTTTTTATTGGGAAAGTATAGTAGTTTAGTGCCCAATATTTTAAATTTTTAATTGCTTGGCTGGGCAAATAATATACATACATATCTTACTACCTAAGTTTTAAGTAGTGTAATTAGATATTCAAAGGATATCAAATATACCTATGCTACATTTGCATGTTCAAAATTCAATGCCANCTTCTATAAAAACAAGGCTTTTAAGCACACAACATGGCATAACATGTTGCCCAATGATCGTGCTCCCTTCCCTACTCTCCACTGGGAACATCTGGGTGTTCATGGAGGTTAAACCAAGCATCTAACTTTTCTGTTTTCTTTCTTTTTTCTCTCCCAACTTATGCTTGGCTCTTTCTCATCTGTGGCTGTTCATCTGTGTCAAGTTTCCCCCTGCTCTTCTGCAATAGACCTGTTCCCGTCTAGCTCTGAGCGTGCTCTGCAAGGCTGTGTGAGTCTGTCTGGATCTGTCCATCCATTTCTTCATGTAAAACACAACCCATCTGTGTTCATCCTCTGGCCTCTCTCAAGAAGGGGGAGGCCTGCTAAGCCCAAGATGCCTTCTGCACCTTGATGGCTATTAACCTGAAGGCCAAGGTTCATTTAATATGAAGTTTGTTTTCCGTCTATTAACTTCTCAGTGGAGTTCTTTGTTTCTTTACTTTGCAAACCTTATGGGAAAGAGACACTGTGGTAGAGCTGAGCTCCAATATAACCATGGTCCTCAGATGTTTTCTTATCTAGATTACCTCTCATACCCAACTCATTTTTTTTTATCACCTTGACTATAATGGGGCCCTCCCTCATGTTCCTCAACAGGATCATTGTGACTAAATCATGATGTTTTAAGATGTTTTTAGGTATACTTTGGCATTATGGAACATTTTTATTTTCACATAAAATACTGAAAGGTACAGATATTTCATATATGCCATCTGCTGTTGTAGCTTCCCCATTGTCAACATCCCTCACCAATGGACCCACTGATTAGAGCCTGCACTGACATCTCATTTCCAGCAAGGGCCCATAGAATACGTTAGTTCTCACTCTTGGCAGTGTAAAGCCTGGGTTTGGACAAGTGTATAATGATGTGTATCTACCATTGTGGCATTTTATAGAATTATTCCATCACTGTACTAAAATCCCTGTGCTCTGCCTTTCAGCTCTTACTTTGAGCTTTACACCTGGCAAACACAGATCTTTTTATTTTCCAGTATTTCATATAGTCAGAATAACCCACTATCTAGCACCTATAGATGGGCTTCTTTAACTTAATAATTTATTTTTCTGTTAAAAGATTTTCTATTTATTTTACATACCAACCACAGAACCCCCTCTCCTCCCTCCTCCAGCCCCCTAGTCTTTCCCCTCAACTCACCCCCCGCATTCCCACCTCCTCCAAAGCAAGGTCTCCCATGGAGAGTCCACAGAGCCTGGTACATTCAGTTGAGGCAGGACCAAGACCTGCCTCCCTGTGCCAAGGCTGCACCAGATGATCCACCATAGGCACTGGGCTCCAAAAAACCAGCTCATGCACCAGGGATGGATCCTGATCCCATTACCTGGGACCCCCTAAACAGTTCAAGCTAAATCACTGTCTCGAGTATCCAAAGGGCCCAGTCCAGCACCATGGGAGCTCCACTGCTATTGGTCCACAGTTCATGTGTTTCCACTAATTTGGCTTTTGTCTCAGTACATTTTCCCATCATGATCTCGATGTTCCTTGCTCATAGAATCTTTCCTCTCTCACAACAACTGGACTCCTGGAGTTAGGCCTGANGCCCAGCCATGGATCTCTGCATCTGCTTCCATCTGTCTCTGGATGAGGGCTCATGGGGGCTCCTCAACTATTGGTCAACAGTTCATGTGTCTCCACTTAACTTAGTAATTTATATTTCAATTCTTTTCATATACTTTTTGACTTGATAGCTTATTCTTCTACCTCTGAATAATATTCCATTGTCAGATGTGCTACAGTTTTGTCTACTCTCTGACTTATGGATAGCTAAGTTACCTTAAACCTTTAACAGTTTTGGACAAAGCTGCTAAATACCTATATATTGCTGCAAATACATACAGATTTCTGCAAATTTTAATATAATGACTTNCTAGCTTCAGAATGTTTCATATTTTTACATACATGACATTATCATACCATCTGCAAGGACAGTTATTTTTTAGTCTTTCTTTATCTGTATAACCTTTATTCCCTCTTGTCGTATTGCATTCCTTAAAACTTCCAGCACAGTGTTGGAAAGTAGCAGAAAGAGCATATGCAAGTACCATTTCTGATCTTAGCAGGAAAACGCTGGTTGAATGTGTTTATGGATGTTCTTTATCAAATTGAGGAAGTTCCCATTATTCCTAGTTTACTGAAAACACTTACTGAGAACGGGTATTGAATTTTGTCGAATGCCCTTTGTGCATTTATTAACATGATCATCTGCTTTTTCTTGTTCAGTCTGTTGATGTGTTAAATTATACTGACTTTACTTTTTCTTTTTTCATGCTGAAGATTGGACTCAGGGTCTTATTCATTCCACGTAAAGCATTCTACCCTTGATCCATGTCCCCAGCTTAATCGAATTTTCAAGTTAAATTTCCCTTGCACACTCTAAGTAAATAAATTTGGGGGCTATACAGTTCTTTTTGTACATTGTTAGGTTTTATTTGTTAAGACTTCATTGAGGATTGTTGTACCTATGTTCATGAGTGATGGCTACGGTCTCATAAGGTTTGCACACTAAAGGTCCATGGGCTGGGAGCTTGATCCCCAATAGAACATTATTAGAAAGTAATGGATAGCAGTGGCGCCTAAATTGGGGCATTAGGTAAGGCACCATCCTCAAAAGGGGTTAACTAGTACTTACAGGGGATGTGTCGGATCTCACGGAACTGTTTAATCCCCAGGAGAACAGGTTGTTATAAAGTGGTTTCAGCTTTCATGGCTCCTCCTCCTCCATCTTTTGTCATGTAGTTATTTCACATGCCATACTCACCTTGTAGTGATGGAGGCCTGGGGTGGGCAATGGCTTCCTCAATACCAATGTCATGGAATTTGGACTTTCCAGCCACTGGGATCATAGGTCAATTCCATAGTTTTTGAGGTCAACCCACTGTCAAATATTTTCTTAGAGCAATGCCAAGAGAATGAAGACATTTTCTTCTGGCAGTGTCTTTGGTTCCAGTATTAAAAGTAATGCTGTCCTCATGAAAAGACTCATTCACGAGATAGTCTCTCTGTTTCTGTCTTTGGAAGGATACTGTAGATAAATAATACAATTTCCTTCCTTCACTGTTTGATAGAACCAACCAGTCAACACTTCTGAGCTTGGACTACTGTTTCAGAAGGCTNTTAGTTAGTAGATTTCATTAATAGATACAGGCCTAGTCTATTAAATTAGACACATGTGGCATTCTCCATGTTAATTTCTTCTCTGTGAGTTTTGGTCTATTATGTATTCCAAATAGTCTTTTTAATGTATATTATCAAGTTTGTGGGCATTGAGTGTTTGATTATCCTTTCAGCATCTATGGGGTTTGGAGTGATACACACCTCTCTTTAGTGTTTGATGTAGTTGTTAGTATCCTGTTTCTTACACTGATGGTTAATTTATCATTTTTTATTCATTTTTTCACTGACTTTTGGTTTTATTCTTTTTTCTCTATTGATCTCTTATTCTCACTTTCATCGAATTGTGCTTTGAAATTTNGTTTGTTATACTTACACTGGGTTTAGTTTTTTTACACATATATAACTAAAATTTGTATTCCACATAGGAAAGAAATGAAGTATCTGTCTTTTTAAGACTGACTTGTTTAGATTAATATAATATTTTCTGTAAATTTCATTTTTATGACTGTCTAAAATTGCGTGTGTGTGTGTATGTATGTGTGTATGTGTGTATGTGTATGTGTGTGTATGTGTGTGTGTGTATGTGTGTGTGTGTGTGTGTGTGTGAGTGTGATGTTTTACTCTTTTATTTCTCTGTTGATTAGGCATCTAAGCAGGTCCCATTCCTTAGCTATAGTACCCATTCAGCAATAAACATGGATATTCCAGTATCTCTACCATAAGCTGANTTAGATTTCTTGGGCTTTCTCTGTGTGTACACCCAGGAATGGAATCTCTGGGCCATATGGTAATTCTGTTTTCCTTGCTGTTTCCAGGGAACTGTCAAATAGCTTTCATAATAGCTGTGCAATTTTACACTCACAGCAGTTGTGAATGATAGTTTCTCTTTCCCCATGTCTTCACTAGCATTTGTGGTCATTTGTTTACTTGATAACCATCATTTGGATTGAAGTGACATGGAATCTCAAACAAAGTACCTTTAATTTCCATTTCCCTGATAGCTAAAGATGTTGAACACCTTTTTAAGTGTTTATTGATCACGTGTGTTTCTTCTTTTGAGAGATACCTATAGATTCATCAGCCCATTTGCTGGTTGGATAATTTGGGGGTATTGGTGTTTAATTGTGGTGGTTCTTTATAGTAACATCTTGCTTAATGTGTAGCCAGTAATGATGTTTTTTCCATTTTATAGTCTGTCTCTTGACTCTGAGAATTGTTTTCTTTGCTATGCTGAAGCATCATAAGTTCATGTAATCCAACTTTTCNGGTTTCTTGGATTATTTCCATTACCATTTAGGGTCAGAAAGTTTTTGTCTACAGTCCGTCATTTACGGAGACTGTACTTCTAGAAAGTGAACTTCACAAGTATTTCTCAGGCCTCCCTAACTATTTTCCGTGGAACTAATGGCTGGGACTGACAGAAATTGTGCATCCTCTGCTCTATCACTCAGTTAGGCAGTTGGTTTCTCCTGATGGTCAACCTTGTTCACACAACAACAACAACAACAACAAGCCAACCAACCAAACAAATGAAAAAACAAATAAAAACATGTTTGAGCTCTCTCTCTCCCTTTCTTTTTTTTTATTTAAGAAAATTTTTTATTCATTTTATATACCAACTACAGATCCCCTGTCATCCCCCCCACCATGTCTCTCTCTCTTTCTGAAATAGAGTGGGATTTTTCTCTCTTACTGTGAGAACCTGGCCAAATCTCCAGGAAGTAAAACTCACAAAACTGTGGGAGCCCCCACTGCTAATCTCCTGGAGTTTTCCTCTCAGATGACGCTCTGAGCCCCCATCAATCTGGTGACTGCAGTCAGGCCTTCCAACCCATGATGGGTCCTTGAAGGATGCTTTTCCTGTACGTTCCACACCTCTGACTTGTGCATTTGGGGTTTGGCCCAGTGACCTCAGTTCAGTTACATGTCTAGAAGAGTTGAGAGTTTTATTATGTATTTATTTAAAGTTGTGAAGCTTTTCACTTGTTAGAAAAGGACCTCATCGTGGAAGCTGGGCAGAGCATTTTTCCCCCAGTTTTATATACATTGGTTTTTAAAACAACTTTATATCCATAGAGAATAGAAATACTTTAGAAAACTGTGTTCCTTTGGTCCATTGCCTCCTTAAGGTAACATTTCATATAAATTTGGTACATTTATCAAAACTAGATAATTACCATTGACCAGTACTTTTTTTTTCTTCTGGTTTTTTGAGACACAGTTTCTCTGTGTAGCTCTGACTGTCCCGGAACTCACTCTGTAACCAGGCTGGCCTCGAACTCACAGAAATCCTCCTGCCTC
>LZPO01045041.1:0-14955 GCA_001675575.1 Neotoma lepida | reverse complement strand
AAAACACATCAATGAAGTGAGCAGGAAACCTGAAGGAGTCCCCATCGTGTGGACACATTAGATCCACTGTGCATCTGCTGCACCAGCTCAGAGCTGGGGCCTTTTCAGAAGAGATACTAAAAATATTTATGGAAAACAAACCAAACTCTGTATTGTCCTCAATTCTCAAACAAAATATTAACTATTTGACAAAGTAAGGCAGACTCAATCTAGAAAATACAAGTTAAATCAGGTCATAATTACTCTCTTCATCATCTTCAAAATCATATCTGGCNAAGCTGTTGGGCTCTGCTGCCCGCAGTGACCTCAGCCAAGGGAAGTCAGAAATCATGGAATATGGTGCTCCATCCACAACACCTGAAATAAGCAGACAGCTGTGAAAGTCCTGTTAGGGCAGAAAAGCTGACAGCAGCATACTATCCCTAAGCAGTTACAGCTGGGTACAGAGACTGAGCCAGCTGCCTGCAAAGTCACTGTTAACCATCACAATTCTTAATTTTTATCTACCTTTTGTGTGTCAACAGGTTCGGATCATTCTAGGGACGGTAGAGACACAGCCAGACCACTGTTTACCCAGCTTCTGTCTCTCGTGGAGATTCAAAGCTCTCACTAATCTGATGAGTTCTAAGACCCCCCCTAAGGCATGCCCCACCCTCATCTAGGTCAACTCTTACCCTCTAGTGTGTAGATCTCTCTCCCCCAGGGGTACTTAGGGTACTTCTTCAAATCCTCTTCAGTTCGAGTNGCTTCCAGGAAGAATTCATATTTAATGAGTTCTCTGGAGGCAAGAGGAAAAAAATCCAGTAAATATACAACAGAAAAAGACTGCTGTGCAGGAAGTAACTGTCCGGACCATTCTAGCAAGCATCTCAGTAGAATGACAAGTCTGACACGCCAGTCACTCCAAGAGAGAATGAGTCTAAACTGGTCTAAGCTACGTTCTTTAGTATCTTTCAAATCATGTTGAGGAAAGAAAAAGGGAAGTCTCTGAGCAAATACCTTGTATATTGAGGGTAATTAGTGCAATGTTTATAAGGTTAAAAAACAAACATTATTTTCTGTAAAGTGAAGCGTTAGCCTCAAGACTGTCATTAACTTGATTTTTTTCCATCCTCCATGCCTGAAGAAGTAACACATGTATATAGTTTATAATTTTTTCTCTAAGTTTGAATAAAATGCTACATAAATACATGTATAATCTGAAGTTTGAAATTTTCTTTCATCAGGTTTTTTACATGTTTATGTCACGACAAACAAGTCTACCTAAAAAGCTCAATTGGAATCGTTTAAAATAAATTAGGATTTGCTCCTAGGAGTACCCAAAAGAAGAAATATGAAAAAGGACTTTCGGGGCCACGGAGTCACTTACTGATTGATATTGGCTATTGTGTCCATCCAGTTCCGAATTCGTACCTTGTTCCGCACATTGGGAGGATTACTGAACTCGTGGATGATACAAATGTGATAGGGGTAGGGGCCACTAAATAGCTTCTGCTCCAAAGTTAGTGTATCTACCTGTGGAAGACACCAGAAAAAGGTCTTTGGACTAATATTAAGTCTGAGACATCTGAGGACCTTGAAAAGCTTCAGTTTTGAAATGCCTGGCTGATTTGGAAATCAAATAATAGCTCTGTCCCAGAGCACAGCTTGCCATGTTTGGATTAAGACTTAGCAAATTCTCTGCACAGCAGAATCAGCAATTTCTCCAGCACTGCTCTCTAAGTACTCGTTAAGTCAGAGGAATCAGGTAACTGATCTCCGTCAAATCCACTCTTCCAAGGATGTCCTTCACAGGCTTCGCTACAGGCTACATTACAGAACTGAGTACACAGAACTGTCCTACTGAGAACAACCACTAAGTTTTATGGGCAACGCATTTCTTTCCTCTAGTAGAGTCTGGGTTGAGAGTGCATTTTCGTGGATGCCCTTCCCCATCTCGAGCTTCGCAGTATCATCCTGCTTTCAGGAGAACATGAGTTTAACTCCTTCACGAAAAGGAGAACTTCCTTAAGGAAGAAAAACATTCTGTCTAGTTTTAAGCATGTAGCCAGTTTTGAGTATTAATACACTTAAGAATTTGATAAACTTACTTTGGGGGGCCTCAATCTCAGAGTCTAGGCATTCTTTAGTATTCTGTTTTGGCAACAAGCATCATCCTATATATGCACTTAACTTTCAATAATAATTACAACTATCATATTATTGCTTAAAGTATACCAGCAACTGTCCTAGTATATCATAACTGTTTAGTTAAAATNGCACAAAAATTTAAGTATAATATTCTAATTTTACACTTAAGAAATTAAGAGAAAAAAGAACTTGCTCTATGTCAAAGTAGAATCTCAACAGGAAGTTTGTGATCTGAGTGCATGCTCTTAGTCAACAGGCAACTTCTAGCCTGCTGAAGGAGTCCAATGTAACTGCTAAGAATCCCTAAAGAACTAGTAGAAAAACATTAACAAGCCATATTGGCAAGACAATCTTGCTTGGTTATGAAAACTCCACAGATTTTAAAGAATCATTATTGAGGGTTGAACAAAATGGATTAAGTAAATATTAGTACAATGTGTATTTTATAATAAAAAAGCAGAGCTTGTTACCTGCTGCATTGGGCGCAGGTAGATGATGCGGTTCCTCTCTGGTGGCATCTTCAGTATTTGGTCTAGTACCTGATCCATATTTAGTTTCTTGCACTGTGCATAGTCAAATCGGTTTACAATTGGTGCATTTTCTACCTTTAAATGTTTCAGTACCCTGCACCTGGTAGCTATAAAAATAAAACAATAAGCTCTATAAACAGTTTATACAAAAGTGTAAAGTATAGAGTCCTGGAACCTTCTCTGGAAAACCCTGGCACGGGCACTGTGCTTGTGAACACAGGCACCACACTGGTCAAGTATAAATAACAGGTAAGAGCTAACAACATGACTCGGTTCAGAAAAGCTGGCTGTCCTCATGCTAGAGAGATAACAAGGCCCTCTTCCTTCTAATGTTGCTTGTGAAAGAAATTAAGTCCTAGAAGTTGACCTGCCAGGAAACATTTAATACTAAAGGATTACTGAATGACATAACTATATAGCTAAAGGTCATATCTGAATTAATTCACAAATATTACATTGAATTTAATGATAGAAATTGAACTGAGTTAATTTTAATTCCTGTCACAAACACAGAAACAGACCTTGAGAAAAGGCACAGTAATATGTGGATTCTGAAGTCTTTGGCTAGGCATTTCAGCACTGTGGCAAGATCCACTGAAAACGTTACCTAAAACACGATTCTTTTTGTTCAACACAGCAAACATGAAGTCAGAGAGAGAAGTATCTGTACTCACTACACAAACTTCACTACACTGGTATACCAACTACATCCCAGCAACATCCTTCCTTGTTCTAAATCACCTAGTTCAACTGTAGAAGGATTAAATGGATGCAATTATAATACCAAAAGCTGATCTGCCTGACTTTCTCAACTTTTCATAAAGGAATCTTCTACGAGATCTTCAACACAAGCACCATCATCTTCCCTGTAACGAACTTCCATGTTTAAACACTGCCAGCACCCTGCCTTCAGGCTCACTCTCTCCTCTGTCACACAGGAAAAGGAGGAATTAGACAGAAATAAAGAAAAGAGAGAGAATCAGATGGTGATATGAACCTGATGGCTCTCTACTGTAAAACCAGACATAGTTAAGGCTACATCTAATCTCATTTAGATATCCAACCTGTCATTAACTTAGCTGTTGTCTAGAGATTGAACTACTTATCTAAGATCCAGTATCTCAGGACATGCTAAACTAAACACCTTGGTTTAGTGAAGGTGGACCTGAGGCTGTATGATGGCTCTATCAGCAGGCTGAGGACGATACAGGAGAATCATTGGGGTAAAGCACAGCAGGAAAGCCAGTGGCACTCTCTAAGAAGTACTTCATTGCTGAGAGGATGAGATAGCAAAGGGGAGCATCTGGAGGCTGTTTTAGATGGCCAGAGGCAGAAGGTGGACTCCTGAGCAACCATTAGGAAGGACAGCCCTGCTGTATGCCTTCAGAGTTTTCTGTTTCAAGAAGAAACTCCAAAAGGAGGTAGTGACTTGATCAGCTATTCTATGGCATAAACCTTGTTGGCTGAAATAGAAATATATTCAAATTTTTGCAGCATGAACAGAGTCTGACATCTTATAGAATTCAGGGGAGGGAGTCTTATCTGTCTTTTTCTATTCTCCTAGTTTGATGACATGTTTGGACGGTGCCTTTTAATGGAGTTAGTGGGATTTCTTTGTTTATCATCAGTACCACAGAAAATACAAAATGTAACTACATGTTTCCTTTAAGACAGATTCTTGCTCTGTGGCCCAGGCTGGCACTGGGTTCATGGCAATCCTCCTGCTTCAGCCTCTTAAATGCTAAAATTACAGATTTGAGTCATGCCCAGTTGAATGAGGTGTCTTGTAGCAATCATAACCTGTACTGTGTACCTACATGTATGTATATATGACTGTACACACACAACACACCCCACTGTATTTAACTACAACAAAAGCGAAGTGCCATATCTTAACCAAAATTATGTACATTTTACACACTGAAGAAAATGAACACATAACATGTAACTTGCTCAAGGCAGGAACAAGGAAGATAACTGATCCAGATTTCTTTCTTTTTTTTTTTTACACAGGGTCTCACTATGTTGGCTGGCCTAGAGCTTGCTATGTAGACTAGGCTGGTTTCAGATTCAGAGTACTGCCTACTTTTGCCTCCTGAGTGTTTTGGATCAAAGGTGCATGCCATTACACTCAGCCTAGATTTTTTTTTTCCTTTTAAGTAGGAATATAATAGGAAACAAAATATAAAATAGGAAACAAAACCTATTATAAATGGATATAAATATACACTTAAAACTTTAAAACCGTACAGAGAACAGCCTNTATTTAAGACAGACATGTAAGGAAGGACACGAAAGGTATATAGGAGTATATTAAATAAACGAGTGGAGATGATAGAGAAGGCATGTGCAGTGGGACTGGAGAATGGGCTTGGACTAGTGCCAGTGTGCTAGGAACTAAGGGTATGGTTGGGCACCTAACCACAGAGCAGTAAAGCACTGAAGGCCCTGTTATTACTCTCCCCACACCTTTATGCAGCACTCATGCCTCAGGTTAAGCTGAGGTATAACTGACTGCAGCCTGACCATGCTATGAAGCCACTCAAGTCAGGGAGCAATTAACCTTCATGGAGAGGCTACTTACAAAAGGAACCAAGCTTCTGCAGGTGGACCCTCACTATGGAGTAATTAATTATATAAGAACCATACAACAGAGACAAAATTAGAGAGAGCTCAAAACATTCCTGTGAAAAATAATAATGCGACTGTTGTATATGGGAATTAACTTTGGCACTACTGAGATCTGAATCTAGGATGTCACACATGCTAGCAAGGATTCTACAATGAGCTATATCCCTAGTTGCTGCATTTTCTCTCTCTCTCTCTCTTTTTCATTTTAATTCTTAAACTATTAAACTTTTTATTTTGTGATTAGGTCTCATTGTGTGACACAAGTTCACCTTAAATTCATAATCCTCCAGCCTCAGTCTGAGTAGCTGGGGTTGCAGCCTGCACCAACTGGTCTGCTTTAATTCTATAAAGGATGCATGACGCTCTTCTATGATACAACCCCAAATACATACCATGGATGAACATCATCTTGGGGCAGTCTTTCAGCACTAGATCTGTGATTCCACAATTGGTCATTGTGACTCCAACAAGATTTTTGGATTTTAACACAAGAACCTACAATGATAAAANTTTAAAATACAAGTGAGTGGATCCTCCCCAGAGCTTTGTTTTCCTAAAGGGTAAATTTTCATTGTTAGAACCCAGCAGCTGTTAACTTTAGTTTCGTTCATGAGCTGGGCTGGGCAGTGAAAAGTTTCCTTCTTCACCTGTACATGGTCATCCTCAATCACAGGATCACTGGTACTGGTAGACTTATCCGCAGTTCGCTTGCGCTTCATGGCATGACATGGCTTTGTTTTGGCAACTTCTATAAAAGGAAAAATAAAACCTCAAATTTTAACCTTCTTTGTTTCCTCCCAGAGCATATTCAGTCACATATGAAAACTCCATCACAACTCCAAAATCTCAGCTCGGTTGGTGAACTAGTTAGGTGGTGTTTCCAAAAGGCTGCTCCAAGTCACAATCACCCTTCCTACCTGAAGCAGTCCACCCCGCAAGCAACTCCCAAATCTCATCCATATTCTTGGCTTTAAACTCATTACAGGTACTCTCGGTGGATAAACTTAAGACTTCTCTACTAAAAAACCTTTCCATGACTCATGCTTAGTGTGTATGTTTCAGTTCCCGACACTGGGGGTAAAGGCCTCCACTGCACCTGTTCTCAACATCATTCCATTCTGTAGACCTCAATTATCTCCCATTACTTCCGTCTGAAGCCATTAATCACTCCAGCTCTTTCTGCTCAGAACATCTTTATGCCTTCAGGGTTTGAAAGATGACCCATCTCAGTCCTACTCAATTATCATTTGGGTCTAACAAATTTATTTGGGCCTCCAAATACTTATTGTTCTGTTATTCCCCGTATAACTGTCTCCGTATTTAAACTAAAAGCTCCTCCAAGGCAACAACTTTTCTTTCAGTGTTAGCTATTATGAATTAAAATGAATACTGACTGAAAAACCTGGCATTTAACACTACAGGTACATGACCAAAATAAATATTCACTGAGTGCTTACTGTGTGTCATACACTGCTAAGGGTTTTATTTGTATTAACTCATTTAATCCTTGTAACAGCACTCTAATATAGGTTATTTTAAAATTTTCCCTCACTAAATAAACTAGGAAACTGAGTAGGAAGGTAAAATAGCTTGTCAAATGTTAACTGGTACCAAGAGTCAAACACACTCAATCTGGCTCTAGTCAACAGGTTACCAGACCTACATATTTTCCAGTAATGTTTTAACTGAATTTACTAGTATTTTATTAAAATGTTACAATTTAATTATAAACAAGTATGATTTCATTTTTAAAAAAAGTTCTATATTTGTATCTAAAATTAAACCCACACAATCTGTTAAGATATTGAAAGTCTTCCCCTCATTTTTGACACATAACAGCATGACAGCAGCACACCAGTGAATACAGCCCAGCTGTGGTAGCTCATCAACTATCACCCCTATACTATTGTTGAGTGCAAATATTCTACTGCAGAATTTTGTAACCTCCAACAAGATTACAAAAGGAAATGAGCCAGGCGGTGGTGGCACGCGCCTTTAATCCCAGCACTCGGGAGGCAGAGGCAGGCGGATCTCGTGAGTTCGAGGCCAGCCTGGGCTACCCAGTGAGTTCCAGGAAAGGCGCCAAAGCTACACAGAGAAACCCTGTCTCGAAAAACCAAAATACAAAAGGAAATGAGGTACAGATTCTGAAAATACCAAAAGGCTCAGGGTTTGACATCTTAGAATTAGTCAACATGGTATTTTTAACCCACCAGAAGGCTTTTCTCGATTGGAACCTGTGAAATTCTACTATGCCAAACAACTGAAAGTAGTTGCTTTGGTTAAAGGCAAAAAGAGAGGGAGTTGTATTCTACTCAGCAAACAGTATCTTGAAGGAACTTCTTGCAAAATCTGTCTCCATGCCAAACAGACTGCTAAAGGCAGCACGCTGTACCCAGCCACCAAGATTCACACAACTGGTCCAATTTCCTCCCTCACCACACCTTCACCATGAAGACAGCAAACAGGCCTGCTTCACTGCTCCAGNAGCAATCTGCAAAGGGTCTTTAGCATTCTCCTTCTATGTCTGATTTCAAACTTCTCACCTTCTTAGGCTGCTCTCTCCCTCCCCTTTACTGTCTCTAACACAGGGTTTGGGTTATGTTCCCTGCTCTCCACCGGGTCTAAACTGGTTTGTGTTTTCTACAAAAAGCTATAAAATGAAGCAACAAATTATCTGTCGATGATCTGAATAGAAGTTTCCAAATGCACAAGGAAGAGGGAATTTGCTACCTCTTTTGTTCTTCTTCCACGTCTTCCTCCCTGTTCAGGGACAATTTCTAATGATTTTGTACACCCTCTAGCATCAACATACCTTATGGCTGCTACACTTACAAAGTTCACATCATCCACTAAGTCTCCCACTGTGCATAAGACATGGTGCAGGAGACTGGGAACAGAATGGCAAACAAGCACCATCCCTGCCGTGTGGGCTCCTGGTCTAGTGGGCAGACAGGTGATGGAACACAGCATTCCAAGTGTGGGCATCAAAGGCACCGCAGAAAGGAAAGCAGAGCAGGGCAGCCCGAGTGCTCAGGAAAGCCCAATGACTATGAGAACTACTTTAACCAATGCTAGTCTTTCATAACCACATTAGGTGTTCTGTGATATGTTTCATAAATAAAATGAACGTAACAAACCTTACAAGTATTAATTTCAAAAACAGAGTATCACACAAAAGTTAACTCTATGGATTTCTAACATGGCTTTAATATGCCACAAGACCCTAAGGTAAAAACTAAACAATTAAAATGTTATTTCTCGACTGACTAAAAAAGTCCCTAACAACCATATTTATTCCTGTATTAGGCATATTTCTTTAATACTGTTAAAACAGAGTGGCTTTAACAGATAAAAAACATGTTAGCTTTAAAATAACCTGTAAACCACTCAAATGATTTGTTCTTCCCAAGAGACCTAGATAACACTGGGAAATTTCCCCCAGAAAAACTTATTAAAAGTAAATGGACATTTGCATGATGTTTTAAATATATTGGGAATTAATTTATGCACTAAAACATAAAGTTATCTCAAACTGAGTAAAAAAAGCGCAAGGGGGGGGCAGCAACAGGTATAACAGTGGACAGTTTAGTGAGGTTTTTCATGTTTTTATTCCAGGGAGTTACTTTACCTATGAAAAAATCAGGCCATGGGACAGACAAGAATGAAACAGTAAAAGGGATAAGGAGAACTCAAGGCAAAAACAAAGAACCTCAAAGGATGGCAGTTAATATGAATGGCTCATGTTTAAAAAAAAATCATCTAAAATCAACTTGTAAATTCACCANGAGAGACGCTAACTACCTGGACATACATAATAGTTCTTAAATAGGACTCAGAGCTGGAAAGAGAACGTTTTCATCAGTCACCTTCAGTTAGTCCAAACTCTGACAGAACTAAAGAAGAAATCAACAGGCATTTAATAAAATGAGATGATGAGAACGTTTCTCTAAAGCACATGAGGCAGGTCTTTTACAGAGTAAGGAAACTGTGTATACCAACTTCACAGAGACGAAAACCAGCAAGCCCAGGGCAGGATGATAAAGAAGCTGAATGTTGGTGACAGGTGCAAATGTGACTATTCTTAATGTTACTGAGCTGCCCACTTCAAAACGATACCATCTCATGTNATATGTACATTTCCACAGGTTTTTAAAATCAAAAAACCTTTAGAATTCAAGCTGGGAAAAGTATTTTTGTTATGTAACAGAACTAGAGTTTACAAAATACAGTGTATCTTCAATACAACTTCTATGACTTATGTTACCATGACTATCTGCACAGCTAAGCCTTGTACTTAAAAAAGCTCACTTTTGCAAGCTTAATGCCTCACAAATTCAGATCATTTAGTACATGAAAAAGAGGACTCTGCCTCTGTTGTGGGACCTGTTTTAAGATTCTAAAACTGAGATACTTAGAGAAAATTAAAATCCATTAGTATCTACTGATAAATATTAGTAATTTAATAAAGGGCTCACCTTAGAACAGAAATATAATTAAGGATATGTTCAGTTCAATTCAAACCAATGACAAGCATTTACACTACAAATATCAATGAAATTAAGAGAGAGAGAGAGAGTGTGTGTGTGTGTATGTGTGTATCTTCATCCAAATAATCTGAGGAAAACTAATTACTTACCTGCTTATCTCTTGCCAAACCTAGCTGGGAACAAAATAAATTTCAGAAAAACAAAACAAAAAACACAAAAAAACAAAAAGCAATCACTACAAGTCACAGAAGCGAACCAGGAACGCACGAGGAACTATACCAGCCCAGGCACCTCACACTCCTGCCTGCCCCTGAGCACTTTCCAAGGCACCCTAAGTGTGGANTGGGAGCAGCATTCATCTATGGGGCATCAGAATCAGGACTGCATTCAGGGCAAACACACAGTTTCACTTTTCTAAAGGTGAAATGATTCTGAGTTTTCTGGATCCAAACTGTTTTATACCCCCTTCCATCAAAACATTCTTAAAAATTATTTAAAAGTTTCTACAATCCATAGAACTCCCAAATAGAGTATAATTTACCATAAATTAGCTTTTTATAAGAAAATTCATGACACAAGCTCAGGCCATTCTCCAGCCCTGCCCTGCAGTTGCTAATCCTGGGAGCATTGTCATACCTGACTCAGATATCAGCGGTACATGGGACAGTCTGCTCCTGGCCCTGGTAAGGGGCCTCCGAGGGTAGTCTTCATTAGACTGCACGTCACAACTCTCAGGCTGGGAGCTCCCCCTCCTGTCCTCACCTGTAGCCCCACAGCCATTCCCATTAGTCCTTTCAGCATGTGCTGGGCCTGAAGACCCCCCTTGTGGCAGAGTCCTAAAGGAAAAGGCGGATCTCGTACCATCCGGACCATTCACAACACAGGCTCGGCTGGTTGAAGGACGTTCCTCATCAGAACACCTGCTAGTTCTCCTTTGGGACTCCTGGGGCCTGTGACAGCAGCATCTGGGGCAGACAGAACTCTCTGCATCTCCCTCCTCCATGGCCTCAGAGTCCTCTGACCCACCGGGGGAGCAGACACACTGCCTGGACACATCCACTTCTGTAGGGCTAGGCTCAGAAGAGCCACCGCTGGTCACCGTCCTTACAAAGTCGGGGCTCTGAGAAGCAGTGCTGGATGAGCTGGAGTTCCCCACTGTGCTGGCGGCGGTGCTGCTGCAGCTGGGATAAACATCCTTGTTCTTTTTCTTTTCAGGAATATCCCTAGCTGCTTTCATATCAGCTTTGATCTGCTCACTGGTGACCTGACAGCCTTTCTCACAGCTGCTCTCCTCGAGGGGAAACTGTTTCGACTGGCCCAGCTGGTGGGAGTTGTGCCTCTTTCGAAGTGGAGTCTTGCCTTTTCCACTTACTGTTTACAGAAAAAGAAGAACGGCCCGAGGGAAAGAAAATATTTCAGTACAANTTCTGGACCGAGGGAAGAGTAAGACTGGAACAGGAGAAAACGTGCACTCGGTTTCCTAACTGTACACTTCACTACTACAAAACTCAGCAACCATCTCTAGTGCTTTCCTATTAGCTCTCTCTAGCTTGCCCAGTGAGGCCACCATGATCTGATTCTAAACTAACTTCCCCTTTCGTCCCTTCTACCTGCACTCTGCACCCAGCCCCAACGTTTCCCTCAAAACCCACCTCACCACCAAAAGACCTGGAGCTCTGTGCAATCCCTTGATGTGCATCCTAAAGCCACTATGTAATGCCTGCAACACTGTGATCCATGGTGTCTACCTGACTTCAGNTGACTAAACATTCTGTAAGGACAGATAGCGCATGACACAATGCATGCTGTGATCCTTCCCAGCACCTCACAAAAGCCCCTATGGCACAGCAAGGCTCAATGAATACAGAACAGNATAAACAAATAAGGCTGGTTTCTGGCCAGCACAGATTTAGCTGCCTGATTAAGAAACTGAATTTTCTAGGAAAAATTATAGGTTAGTCAGCTGGTCAGGTCACCTTTTTCTTAAATTTTAGTTTCCATGAAGCTTCTTTTCAACCACAGTATATACCTGAATTTAAAAAGGAGTGAGCTAAAAACTGAATAATCCGGTTAGTAAAGTATTCCAAGTACAAAAAACCTGAGCTCTCCAAAATGAAGCATTATATATAATGTAGGTACAGTGTTAACTGTGTACCAAACTTCAAACACACTAAGGAGCAAAGAGGGAAAATGAGCAGACAGTTTAGAAAAAAAAAAAAAGAAGTATCCTTTGCTACAAGTAGTGAGTACAAGGTTTTGAGAGCTGAGAGGAAAGAGCACGAGAAGGAAGGCCCGTGAACCACAGTTTCTTAGTAAGGGTGAACAGAACAAGCTGGTGCCTGGCTTTAAAAGGAAACCAGGAACTATAAACTATTTTAGGGAGCTAGAGATAGAGCTCGGTGGTAGAGTGCCTGCCTAGCATGCTAAAGGCCTAGCTCCAAAACCCCAGCACTTCCCAAACAACAACAAAAAAACCCTACATAAACAAAGGAAAACCCCAAATTCCTGTACTTTAGGACTCCCTCAAGTACTACAGCAGCCACCAATATTCAGACCACAACTGGACAGAGTATGAGTTGGAGAGTGAGTGTTTCTTTCTCTCTATTTCATCACCCATGTGTTCCATAAACCTCTTGCTGAGCACTGACAACCTGATACCGCAGCTCCCTAAAGCCCCACTCAAAGATTGCTCCCATTCCATGCCCTCCCACATCTCTGCTGTGCTGCTCACCCACAACAGTACTGCCCACTCTCCTGCTGAGACCTTTACCCTCCTTGCTTCCTAGTACAGGTCCTAACATGCAAGCTGCACTGTACACTGCAGTAAAGACACTCTATGAAGACTGAGGGAAGCAGCTCTGACACCTCCCACTGACAAGCCAGAGCCGGGTGCTCGCTCACCTGCTAGCTCCCTGGACTGTACTGGCTCTCCATTCTTTTCTTCCCGTTCCGAATAACGCCGGGCACCATTCTTAGGAATCCAGACTTCTTGGAGTTCTAGACTGTCTTCTTCGTCATCGCTCTCTGAATCGTGAACTGTAATTGGAGGTGGTTTTACCACTCGTTGTAGACCACTAGGTCCTAAAACAAAAACACAAGACTAAGAATACTTGTTGCTCAAGACAAACTCTCACAGAAAGTACTATTTCTGAGATCTAGGGTCAGAGTAGCCTTTGGCTTCTGTCACTTACTTCAGTGAAGCAAATACTTGTATGAGATTCTGTGAAAGCATTTAAACAAGCTAAAGCCATTATGACAACATTAAGTATGACTAGAATGACAAATGATATATATTTCTATAGGCAAATTAAAACATCTGTGCCATTTTCACTATTTCAAAAAGCACAATAAATCATCCTAAAATAATCAAACAGTCCTAATATTTTAAAAATTAAGCTACACAATTTCCAAATTTTGCAAATATATAAGCCAAAGCAAGGAAGATAAACCTCAGGATGCGTGGGGCAGGGCATGCAGCCTCTCTAGAGGACGACACTATACTTTGGTGGAGAATGGTGGGCACTTGTGTAAAGCAGGAGTCACCTGCTTAGAAGCAGCTTCAGACCTTCAGCTCTTCTGATCCAATCTTGACAAAACATTAGCTGCAAGGGATCTTGCCTGCCCTTGCCTGTCACACTGTTCAAAGCCTGGCAAAGCTGACAATCAGTAAGTCTGCTGGGTAAGTGACTGCATTCAGAAGACACTTAGAACAAGGCATCGATCAGGTGAGCCAGGAAGGACAGTGCTGTGTTCTAATCTCAGGCTGCTCCCTGTCACTCTCAACACTCACCTCTGAAAAACTGTTTCCCATCATAAAGCAAAGAGCCAATCAAGGCCATTTCAAGGCCTATGACACTAGGCTGCCATTGGTATCAGAGATTAGGTTTTGGTCTATTTACTAACCCAGAACAGCCTCTGCCTTGTTCCTCTTCCTCTCTGAAGTGAGGTCAGAGTACAAACACATTTACACAGAGAGAGAGAGAGAGNGAGCTTGCTGTGTCCACTGAACATTGCCATACAAACACAAGAGTATTTAATCAGGTTATTTTCCATCAAAGTCTGAGTGCTTTCTTTTTCTACATCCATACACAAGACATATAGTGAAATAGAAAAAGCAGTTGTTGGCTGCAGGTACAAACAAAACAGAAAACTCTTAAGATACAGATGCAGGAGGCAAGGAGAATACCAATGATTTATAACAAGTCTCAATAGGGAGTAGCAGATAACACATCAGTACTTGTTCTCAGTACTTCCTATTCCCCATTACACTCGAGCTCTAATTTCCAGAATGATGGATGTGGAAACAGTGACATGATTACCTGCTTGTTCCTCATCAGCATCCATGGGAAGGATTCCCTGACTGGGAGCTGGCATATCACTTCCACTCTCAGCTCCCACCTCTCCATCTTCCTGCACCATGTCTTCCATCTCATTCAATGCTTAAATAAAAATAAAGTGAAAACTAAAGAAAACACAAAAATCCACAATGCATGTAAAACTGTGGCAGTTCTGAGGACAGAACACTCAGTCACTGTGAGGCTCACTCTTACAAGAGCAGCTTGTAACTGCTTCAGTAGAGACAAAGAAGGGTCCAGCTAATCCACAGAAAAGGAAAACACAGATAGGAAAGAATTATTTCATCAATCAATGTAAGACAAAAGCAGGGGGAATGGTCATGGTTGGGAAAAAGACCTTTTCATCCCCTGAAGTATCCCAAGGATGGCTGGATGATGCCCCCTTTCCACCATTTGCTTGAAGATGATGATCCTCTTATGAACAATGAGCCTTGTGGTACTTGCTATCTTAACCAGGCTATACTGAGCACGCAAACTCAAATTCTACCTTTTTCAGGTACTTTCTAGAGGTTAGGTTGTCATTTACTGGCTAATATATGGTAAGGACCATTAATAAGCTGCATGCAGTTTATAATTCTTTAATGGCATTTAAATGCTTGATGTTTTTCAGTATTTACTATACCTAGTGCCTATCAATGAATGAGAACATGTGGTTTTATTCGCACATTATTCCAAAGGATAAGATCCATGAAACGTTAAGACCAATAAGCTTCAACTTATTACTACTAATAGCTGACTTCATTAGATGTTTACAAAATTAAGTGCAAAATCTCTCAAGGCAGTATTCAAGACATTTAATCCAGCAACACCTTACTTCCC
>LZPO01045040.1:41654-55011 GCA_001675575.1 Neotoma lepida | reverse complement strand
AAGAAGAAGAAGAAGAAGAAAAGGAGAAGAAAGAGAGAGAGAGAGAGACTGACTAACTGGGAAAAGCATGGGCATTTGGAACCTCAAAGCCCACCCCCAGTGATACACTTACCCCAGCAAACCAACACTTCTTAATTTGTCACAAGTAGTTCTACCAATAGGGAACCAACTATATGAGCCTATGAGGGCCCTTCTTATTCAAACCATTATACATATTTTCCTTTACAAGAATGAAATACTAAAAATTCCAATTTTAATGATAACTTCTTTGGAAGTATTTTTATTTATTTTTAAAAATAATTTATTTGTATTTTATATACATGGGTGTTTTGCTTGCAGGCATGTCTGTGTGGGAGTGTTGGATCCCCTGGACCAGAAGTTACAGACAGTAATGAGCTGCCATATGGGTACTGGGAATTGAACCTGGGTCCTTTGGAAGAGCACTCAGTGCTCTTAACCACTGAGCTATCTCCCCAGGCCCAGTTAAAAGCATTTTTTAAAATTTTGTTGAAGTAAAATAAGTTAGAGTAATTTTTGTTCTGAGAAAATATCTGTATTTGTGAAGTACAGAAAATCATACTGAGTAGGGAATAATCACTAGTTATTAACTTATTGCACAAAGTATAAAGGACATAGGGTAATAAACTATAGCCATTTGAAAAACATTATTTTATTATTATTATTATTGTTGTTGTTGTTATTATTATTGTGTGTGCACGTACATGTGTGTGAATAGGGGCATGTGTGTCACAGTGCATATGTAGAGGTCAGAGGAAAATTTTGGAATTTTTGAGGGTTTGAGAATCAAACTAAGGTTCTCAGGCTTGCATAAAAAATACTTTGATGGCTTAGCCATCTCACCAGTCCACTATATCCATTTTTAAAGTTAGATTAACAGTATATGGCTTTCATTAAGAAGAATTTGTGAGAAGATGTAAATATTGCTCTGAAATTAAACCAGTCCATTAAAAAAGTCTGAAAAGTTCTATTTGTGTGTGTGTGCGTGTGTGTGTGTGTGTGTGTGTGTGTGTATGTGTGTGTATACACTTATGTCCATCTATAGCAAAAGAGAATAAGATTCAGAGGAACCTCAGGGGAAGATGTGTCCTATGTTTTTATAGTATGGTGTTTCTAAGTTTCAAGGTTGTTACTCAGAATTAATTTTTTCCACTTCTTTTTCCCTTTAGGCACCATTCAGTACATTCCAACCAGTAAACCTACTTCAATACTCATTTACTCTTCTATGTACCAATATATAACATATGAAAACACACACACACAACCCTTTCATGTGTATATATGCCTTACATAAATTTTTCAAAATTCCTGCTTCTGAAAATGGTCTGTCAGATACCCTTGGCCTATAGACAATTTGAATGCACCAACAATGCTGAGAAACTTTAGGTGACTGTCTAGGCTGCCAGCTTTCTCTGTCTACTCTCGCAAGACTCCTGAAAGTTGCTTGCGTCCATCTCCCATTTTCTCAGGTATTATTATATTCCTTCTTAGGTCTTTGATGGGATTGAAGACTAACAGTTACAATTACAATCTTCTTGCATCTTAGCTAGAACATAGTAAGTATTAGATCCCGGATCTTAAGGATAGGATACTTTTTGGAATGATCTCTGTGACATGCCATTTACCTATGCTCTAGGTTCCTCTGGATTTTAGTATGTGTTTCTTATTTGATGTCACTCTTGTTGGTTGTAGTTCCATTTGTTTATTACCCTTTATTTCTCCTTGATAATTATTCCTATCGTATACAGTTTTGTGTTAAGTTAGAACTTTCTTCCTTAGATAAAAGGGGGAGATGTAGGGGTGATTGTCTGTGCCTTACCCTAGTGAGGCAGCAGGTAACTGCTAGGTACTTGCCCTCCCACCTGGGGCATGGCCCAGACAGGGACCCCTTAAGACCTTGGATGAAGTAAATGCTCCCTCTCTTTGCTACCTCATGGTCTTGGATGCTGGTGCGGATCAGGGCAGAGCTCTCCGGAGAGCAGCACTGGACGATGCCTCAGTACCTATTTTCTGTATTGCGAGTTTCCTATATCATGAGTTAATCCCCCAATAAATTCCTATAATCATTAAGCTATTTCTGTGGATTGGTAGTGATTTAATCACATTGGAAGCAGTAATATTTTTACTCTGCTCACTTTGGACAAGTGTTACCAGAGGGCAGCGAAACACTCTCTCCTCAACCCCAAACTTACTGGTACATCTTGGAGAAAGAGTCCTCTGAGCAGAGTAAGATCCATGTTGCCTCTTCAGTTTTGCCTTGTGCTTAATTTGTTTATTTTAAAACTCCAGCACTTCTGTCTCATGTTGGCTGAAAATAAGCACATGATTTGGCCCTAGCCAAAGACGTATATGGACGAGAAAAAATAAGCTGATATTCAATTACAACATGCTATGAGCCAGTATTTCACTAATCATTTCACTGGGCAATAACCTATCCCATCCTCAAGCCAGAGGAGGGAGTCCTAAGTTTGGAGTCTTGTAGCTAGCTAAGAAAAAAAGTTAATCCACCTGCTTTGAGTGAAGCCTTGCAGATCTTATCTTACATCTTTACCAAGTTAATCCTTCAAGTCAGAATTTGAGAACCTGAAATGCTCTATAACAAAATAATGAAGAAATGGGTAACATGGAAGTAGCGATTCAGACAACACTGGAAGAGACAGACACCATAGATGTACCTAGGTTCCAGAAACCATAAAGATTTTCTTACCATGAACTTTAAAGAACCTATGTGATATTTCCAACCTAATTTTATGAGTGATGAAAGCGAGCTGAAAGAAGTTAAGTGGCTTTTACAAATCACCATATGATGAAAGACAGAGCCACACTGACCTCTGGCCTGCTGACCTCACTATGCTTGCCCTCTTCTCTACTTGTGATTTGTTTGTTTTATCACAACCAAGATACTCTCTTCTTTACTGGCATCCATTTCTTTTTTTATCTTTGCTAATATAAATTTTATTTCATAACCATCCATTTCTTCAACTGTCCCCTGAAGCATATCATTTGGATTACATGATATGGGAACATTTTTCTTTCTTTTCTCTCAGAGCAAATTCTAGTACGAAGCTAAAGGGAAAAACAACTATGGAACTCTTGGCCTTCCAAAACTCTGGCTCCTGATTAAGATAAAACAAAAATTTGAGAGCAAATTTGTAGCTGGATTTTTCTTCGGGCTGCCAGCTCACAAATAAGGATACAGACACTTATTATTGATCATAAAAGCTCAGCCTTTGCTTAGGCTTGTTCCTAACTAGTTCTTATAACTTAAGAAAACCCATGTTTTTTATTCTATGTTCTGTTGTGTGGCTTGATACCTTATCTCTCCATACTGCCCTTCCTGTTTCCTCCGTGTCTGGCTGGGGACTATGCCTTTCTTTTTCCCAGAGATTTCTCTCTGCCCAGGAGTCCTGCCTATCTCTCTTGCCTACCTATTGACCATTCAGCTTTTTATTACACCAATCATAGCAACACATCTTCACACAACATACAGATATCTCACAACACAAATTTAATACAGCATGGTAAAAAGTGATTAGCAAAAGAGATGGAGCTTGGGAAGACAGCTCAGTGGGAGAATTGCTTCCTGCTCAAATAGGAGGATTTGATTTAAAGTTGCTAGCACCATGTATTGTACTCTGGGGTTTATTAACAACAATAATGATAGAAATGAAGTCTGGAGGGAGACATGTTGGTGAGTCCTGCAGGTAGCAGGATGTGGATAAGAACAAAATACATTGTATATGCCAGTAAAATTTTCAAAGAATAATTGAAAATATTATTTCAAATAGCAGAGCATAGCAGTACAACCTATAATTGTGGTGTTAAGGGACAGAGATAGGTGGACCTTCAGAGTTCACTAGGTAGCCACTCCAGCCTAAAGAGCAAGGTCTAGGTTCAGAGAGAGACCTACCTCAAAATAATAAGGTGGAGAGTGATAAAGGCACTGGATATGGCATGTAGCCTGCATATTGATCTACACATATAAAGAACAAGTAGATGGAAGGATGGGGACTTAACTCAGTAGTTAAAAGCATGCACTGTTCTTACAGAAAAATCTGTATTTGGTTCCTAGAATCCAAGCTTGGGTGGCTTACAATTGACTATAACTCCAGCTCCAGGAGATCAGATGTCCTGTCCTGGCTCCTTGGGTACCTGTACTCACAATGCACATACTACACCCTTACACACCTCAGCTCTACACAAACACATAACTAAAAAATAAATCTTAAATAATAGATGGGTCTTTTTTGCATAGTTTTTGGACTGCATTCTGGTGGTGAGTTATACATCTGAGGAGAGACTCTAAGAAAGTGGAAGAATACATTGCTTTCTCAAGTAAAAGTCTCATAGTTGACATGCCTGTACTGAGGGCAGGATGTATTTGCGTCAGCAGCAATAAATATTTGGGAATTAGTTTTCTATTGCTTTTAGAATGCAATATTTGTACCTTTCATGTCACACAGATGACAACATGGTAAGATAATGTCTCTGCTCTCATCTGTATAAACTCATCAAATACTAACCACAAAATTTAGGCAGTGCTGCTTTCAGCTAGCTGGATCCTAGAATCCTTCATTGTCTCATCCATCCCTTCCTCTTGGCTCCCTGGACTTTGTCTACATTTCCCTCCTGGCTCAAGAAAAACAGCAGCTGTTCTGAGGACCAGTGAACAGACTGAGCATTATCCACTCATGGCATCACTGAATTCCATACGCTTTCTCATCATGCTCTCAGTTTTTAGTTTGGCACCAGTTCCTGTTTCCTAAGGACTGTAAGTGTTAAGAGTGTCAGAGCAGCACCACGCCCAAGGACTCCTTGCCCTTGCTTTGTGGACTTCCTTGATGTCCTTTCCCCAGCAGCTGTTTTCTTGCTCTCCTTCTTGTTTAGTCATTGCTCACAGAGCTATGCCTTTGAACTTTGAAATTCCGACTCAGAGATTCTTCCACATCCAACTGAATCATGGGCTCAATGACAACAAGTGTGTGCTTTCTTTCACTACTTTGAACTGTGTATTCATCATAGTTTTCTCTAAATTGTTCCTTCATTTCCTGTCGGCTGAGGTTACTGTTCTCTTGTTCACATTATATTTTTTTTCTTTATTTCAGGATGTTTTGTTTTATTTTTCACACATTCTTAGAGAAATTAAAAAAAAGATATAGAGAAGAAATACTTCTTCTTTGCCTGGGGAAACCCCACATCCAGGCAGACCGAACAGTTTATACCATGGTGGTCAGCAACCCAAGGGTCCTCCCAGTTACAGCGTGCCACTGTCCTGTTTGCTCTTGTGGCTGGTCTTTAGCCAGCTGTCAGAGAGGATGATTGTTAAGTTCTGTGCTTTAAATTTTTTTACTCACTCCTTTCTTTTACTCACATCTTTCTCCTTTTCCCCTTTTAGTATGATTCTCTCTCTGTCTCTCTGTCTCTGTCTCTGTCTCTCTCTCTCTCTTTCTCTCTCTCTTTCCTTCTCCTCTTTCTCTCCCAGATTTATTTATATTTTAATATTTTATGCTTATGGCATTTTGTCTGCATATATATCCATGAAGCACACACATGTGTGCGGTGCCCTCAGTGGCCAAAATGGCATGTTGGATCCTCTGGAGTCACAGATTGGTGTGAGCTGCCAGGTTTGTGGAACCCTGACCTTTTGTAAGAGCAACAAATGCTCTTAACTGCTGAGCCATCTCCCTGGCCCCAAGATTTTCTCTTTTAGCCAAGGCATTGTGTTACAACACAAAATAATTAGAGAGAATTTATAGGAAGGAAATTTACTGTTTGCACTGTTCAGAACCACAGATGCACACCTGGTCCTGTCTGAAAGTGTCTTGTTTCTTCTGACAAAAGCCAGTTTTTAAGCACCTGTGTTCTCAAATCATTCTGTCCTGTATTTGGAGTCATAATTCAACTATCTCCCAGTTTTTATTAATTTTAATTATGCATTCTGTAATTCATTTTGTCGCTCAATACTCAAACTTACTCTAATCTTCAAAACTCGCTCTTGGTTCCATAACTCATTTTCATATATGCTGCTCTCTCGAATTTCTTTCCTTTAATCCTGAGCTCCTGGGTATTAATGCTGCTGCAGTCGGCTCTTACTGAAACTGACTTGCACTAACAAAGGGAGCACTTTCTAGTTTCCATGTCATCTGGTACCTTGGCAATGCTGCCATGGTTGGTCATGTTTCTGGAATAGAGAGATTCCAGATTTGAATCGGTAGCAGTATCTGCTGGAAAGGGCACTCTCAGTATTGGCTGGTGTAAATGTTAAGGTGGCAACTATAATTTAACTGAGATAACAACTAAATATAACTGTCATTATACAACAAGACTGATGGTAAAACAGAGATAAGGACAAACTGGCTTCTGGCAGAAGGTAAGAGCTTGGAAAACCATTCTTACTCTTAGCAAAGAAAAAATTCTAGGAAAAGCTGAAAATCAACTCTCTNATACTTGTCAGATAATTGAGGTCACAAATCAAAGTGCTACCCCCAGAACTANTAAAGACAGTAAAATCAGGAGTTAGAGCTTATTAAGAAAAAGATTGCCTGCTGGAGCCAGCAGCTGGTAGGGGAAAGCAAAGGTAAGTGAGGATTTTCTTGAGACTGAGAATCATCACATGGCTTAGGAGATGGGTACTGGTGGGCACAGCCTCCCCTGAAGTTTACTCTCAAAGTGCCAACTACCTGTTGTNGTTGATGCTGGANAAGGTTCCCTGTGCTGCCAGGAGTAAGTGGTGAGAGTGACCACAAGAAATAAAGCCAGATCATTCTGGGGCCCCTCCTCACTTATTGTGAGCCTGACCTTGTTAGACAGGAAGTTAGCCCACAGCTCTGGGTTGTTAAGAACAGTAGTCGGTAGCCTTCTCTAGCTGAGCCAGCTCAAACTGGCTTTAGGAACTTCTTTTCCAGGGGAGCATTCAGNATGCTGTTCTTTCCCTAATAAACCTTTCATCTTTTGGAATACTTAACCCTATACATACTCTTTCATCTTATACATTTGACTGTCACTGTCTGAATCCTAAGTAAAATGGGTTTTCTGTAAGAATATGATATCTACCCGGAAGTGTCTGCCCTGGAGGAAGGGATGGGGTAAGAGAGGAAGGGGTCCTTGCTGCACAGCCCCACCCCATCCGCTCTTATTCTAACCATTTATTCTTGCTTCCTTGCTTGCTCTAAATAAACTCATCGCTCTTTGTTCTAGGACTGTTCTGCCTCTGGTTTCTTCTTTTTGGGTGAGCATAAGAATTAAGACTGCTTCTGGGGTCAAGCCCAGAGGAAGCTGGACACCTCCCCAATGACAGCCTCAATAAAACTGTTTTCTCAGAACCCAGCCACTCGGTTTTATCAGAGTTAACAAAATGTAAAGAAGGAAGATGCCCCATATGAAGCACCTACAGCTTTGAATGTGGGAGAGCTCACTGTAGTCTAACCCAAGGAACATGGAGCTAAGAATCAATAGTGGAGGTCAAAGGCCAGTGGGGCAGGCTCACAACGCTGAAGTCTGAAACCTGTGGCTAGGCCTTCCTTCATGTCTCACCTATCAATAGAGCTTGTAGGGGGAAAAAATATGCAAAGAGTACCACAGGCTTCAGTTCCTGTGTAAGAAGAAATCTCCAGAGAGCTCNAAATACAACAGAAAAGGCAAAAGCAGAGTTGTTACAGGAAATGTTAGCCTCTAATATAAACTAGAGCCAACAGGAAACACATTATAACTCTGACCTAGAACAAAGTAAGACTTCACTCTTAAGACCCATTTATTGCATTTTCTTTGACCCAGTAAAATTTGGCTTTCATTGAAATGTTCCAAAGACTGCACATGGAAGTATACACATTCACACCTGGATGCATGTGTGCACACTTGTATGAGGTAAGAATTAGAACCAGATTTCAACACAACAAAAGTTTTGAAATATTCAGACTGATCATGTAGAGGAGACATGATTGATGTACTGCTTAGCTCTACTATGTTGCAGTGGAAAACAAACAGGAAAATGGGTGGCATGAGCAGAGAGTGAGAACTCATATTGAAAAAGAGCCAGTGGGGAATCGAAAGCATCATGCCAGGAACATTCAGGGAATTCTATCCAATCACAATCAAATTGGTATACATGACATTATAAGAAAGGAAATATTTCATCTTGTTTGTGGTTATACAGAATTGGATGCAATCTACAATGTAACAGGTGGTTGAAAGAATTATTGCATATACATATGGTACACTTACACTACTAGGATGTTCTGAACATATAAGATGATGGAAATATTCTATAATTGCTCAGCACAGTAAGTACTAAACTCAAGCAAACAACTGANTCCTTTAGGTTTTAAAATTTGGTACCGGGATTGAACCCAGAACCTGTTGCAGACAAGGCAAGTTCTCTACCATTGAACTTTATTGCCAGCTCTTCCATTTGAATAATGTAAATATATGTAAATGAGGAACTGTATTAAAATTTATCTTATTTAAATTAATTCTAATTAAAACAGTTACCATAGCTGATGTTATTTTGGTCAGAATTTCTACAGAATATGTTGGCTTTAAAAAGTGATATAAACTGATACAAGTTTAGCTGGACATTATCCAGTGTAAAAATATAGTTCCACAATTATGCACAGTTTGATTCAAATTTGTTCATTATATATCACATTCCCAGTGGATACAAATGTGCATTACAAAATCAAAGGAGTAAAACCTGAGTTCAGACTTTTAATGATTTTGGTCTAATGAGTTTTGATCAGAGGTAACAGGTATAAGTTACTGCTGGGTTAAGAGAATTTAATCACTGAATTGAAATTTTCCTAAGTTGTTTGTCTTCTTTTCAGTTAACTGCCAAGATCAAGATAGTACCTGCTTCATTTGTTTGAGACTTGAAATGACAAAATATATGACAAGCTGTGATATGGATGAGAAATATTTTTATCTGATTTTTAAAAATAATAGTCACATTCATTAAGTATTAGTAAAAATATAGTAATTTAAGGTTAGACTATATGTTTATTCAAGTAACAGAATCATCATCAGCATCCAGAGCACATGCAGGAATAGAGGGAGGCATGTCATCAACTAAATTCTATAGCTCTTGGGCTACATATTTCTTGAGACTCATATATTCCAGAATGGCTTTGAACTTCCTGTGTCACTGAGGGTCAGTTGAACTTCTTACCTTTCTGCCTCCGCTTACTTGTGGGAGCCCACAAAGGTTTTCTAGTGAGATCTGAGCTTGCTTTACACAGCAGGGCTGCATTAGGGGATGGCTTGACCACATGCATTGTCACCGTCACCAGGTGTCTTGGCTGTGCTGGTGAGAGGTCTTTTACTCCACCCCTCGGCATTCCTTTAAAAGCCCTTTAGTAAAGACAGAAGGGCCTGGAGGGTTTGGACCCAGGCCTTCCCAAGGCCATCCTGTGTTTTCTAACTNTCTCTCCCCTCTATATTTCTATCTACATAGTCCATATTTCTCTCTGCTCAAGAGTATCCTGGAGGAATAAGAGGGACCAGGACTCCCTCACTTTCTGAGTGCTAGGATTTCAGGGATATGTTACTATGCCTAGTTTATGCCAACACTGTGGTGATATTTTATTTGTGTGACCCAATAAAGTTTATCTGAGGATCAGAGGAAAAAGCCAGCCTTTATATTAAACGTGGAAGTCAAGCAATGGTAGCACCCGCCTTTAAACCTGTTACTCGGGAGGCAGGGATGTGTCTGGTGTGGTTGATATATCGTGCACCCTAATAAATTTATCTGGGGTCAGAGAACAGAACAGCCACTAGGTTAGACATACAGGCTAGACAGTGGTGGCATACATGCCTTTAATCCTATCACTAGGAAGGCAGAGATCCATGTTGATCTCTGTGAGATCAAGGCCACACTGGGAACAGAGCCAGGCATGATGGTACACACCTTTAATCCCAACACTTGAGATCCCATGTCTTTGCTTGGGAAGGACACATGCCTTTAGTCCCAGGAAGTGATGGCAGGAAGCAGAAAGGTATATAAGGCATGAGGACCAGAAACTAGAGGCTTTTCAGGCCTTTTAAGCTTTGAGGCTTTTGAGCAGCAGTTCAGCTGAGATTCATTCAGATGAGGACTCAGAAACCTTCAGTCTGAGGAAACAAGATCANCTGAGGATTTGGCAAGGTGAGGTTGGCTGTGGCTTGTTCTGTCTCTCTGATCTTCCAGCATTCACCCCAATATCTGGCTCCAGGTTGTTTTAATTAATAAGACCATTTTAAGATTCGTTTTCCATTCTGGATCTCTGTGAGTTCAAGTGTGAAGGCAATACAGACCCCATCTTAGGGTAGGGCCACTATCTTATACCACATGCTGTATTCAGTTCCAGGAAGGACCTCAGGAATGTGCCATAACAACTAGAACAGATCCAGGGAAGTATGCTCCTGCAGACATTCTGTCTGTGGTTTACGGCCCTTGAAGATATCCAGATAATCCTGCTGAGCAGCCCAGATAATCCTACTCAGCAAGTTGTGTTACCTGCCAGAAAGTCTAACCCAATCGTTTCAAATGTGGTTTTGCCCCCAAAGTCTAGACCAATAGTTTCCAAAAATCACCTTGCCCCATACCCCTTCTACCCAACCCCAAGCATGCAATTCCCAGCTTGTGGTTTTTCCCTATAAAAACTCTCTGCACCTGGGCCAGCTGCTGCCACCCCCCCCCATATGCCTGGCAGTGTCCCAGGTTGAACCTGACAATAAAAGGACCCTTATGTGCTTGCATCGGAAACCAGTTCCTTGGTGGTCTCTGGGGGTTTCATGAAACGGGTACAACACAAGGACACACTAGGAACAGAGCCAGATGTAGTGGCACATGCCTTAAATTCCAACACTAGTTAACTATGGAGGTCTGGANGTCTATACAGAAAGACAGGGAGTGACAGAGCTGGGCAGGAAGAGGAAGTGATGTAGTTGGACAGAGAGAACAAATGAGATAGCAGAACAGAAAGGCATATAGGCATAGGTATACAGGAAGTAGGTCTCTTTGGAAGCTGAGGTGTTGGTGAGGTGAGGTTAGCTTTTGGATTTTCCTATTCCTCTGATCTCTCAGGTTTTCACCCCAATACATGTTTTTTTTTAATAAGACCACTTAGTAATTTGTCTACAAACACTGAAGATGGAATGCATACCAGGCAAGCACTCCACAAACTATGTATCTTCATATAAAATGATACTTTCCCTAGAGTTTACAAATCAACAAATTGGGAGTGACTTAGTTATAGATACACCATTTATAACAAAATTCAAACCCAAAAGGAACTGAAAGAATTTGATTATCAATTTAGAATGGAATGGAGGGCTACTCCATGCTTTGTGAACCATTATATTTGTGTTTCTTCTATAAATAAAAATAAATGAGACACAAACAGCTGTGGTTTTCCAGCCCTTGCTTCTTTCTCTGGTCCACTTGGCCTTGACTCTGAGGTTTTCCTGTATATTCAGTTGTCATTCACTGTCTTACTATATAACAGTAACCATACAAAAACCCATTACCCTAAGCCTGATGTGGTTGCCNAGTTCCAAAGTCACACCTATAAACTTATTCTTTGACATCCTTGCAAAGTGATACTTATATTCAAATGACAAAGAAGTATCCTGGCAGTACAAATTGGCTGCATGTCACATCTCTATTCTTCAAATGCTGAGGCAGAATCCTTGTGTATAGGACTGTGCTGAGCTTTCTTCCCCAGTTTTGCCTGGTACATTATAACATACCATCATCCCTAAATGATTCGAGGATCTTTCCTATCAGATGGTATATGGCTTCTTTTCCTCACTTGACTTGAGTTACTATTCCCAAANCTTAGCTATGATTGTTTATGGTTGTATGGAGATTCATGAAATGATAATCTTGGTGACTCCTAAATTTGGACAGGCATTTGGAGGTTTCACTGCTGTGCTTTTTATGCAACTAAATGTCATNTCACTCTAGTGACAAGTGGGACAAAGGCTAAAGATGTGTCCCTGGATAGTGTATCCAGGCTCCTTGTTGGCTCCTATAGGTTTGTCAAATTTTCCTGATTTTGATGCATAAGTCTTTCTCAGTTATGGTTCCCAGTGACACATACATATTTTATTAGTAAACTTTCAGCTATGTATAGTACATATTATAATTATATAGTATATAATATATTACCCACATATATATTAATAATTAATAATATTAATAATTAAATTTTTGGGATTGCTTTTGTGTGTCAGTGGAAAAATGAGTACTGAGAGTATCTTTTCAAATCAAATAAAGAAAAAATATCAAGAACAAAATTATGCATTGGTGCCTTGGTTGACTCTCTGGGTCTNCCTTACCTCTTAAGGGCAGATTCCATTAACAAGTTTAAATTATTGTCTAGCAGAGTTTCCTAGAAAGCATTATAGTGTTACTAAGTATGCATGAATGTGTATAAGATATCAATTCTCTGAAATTTGGATGTGTTAAGCATTGAATGTCTTATATTTGACTGCCTGGTAGATGAAAAAGAGTATTTTATTCCCATGTTGAAGTTTCACTTTTGGGAGTGGGGTTGAATTTTATAACACTAATTACCAGCTTATATCTTTATCATTTTCTATTAGTTAGCTTTACCTCTTATTTGGTTTTGTAAAATATNTTTATCTTTATTTCTACTGACCTTGTTTATCATTTCTATACTGATAGGTGTCTACAAAGTAGTTTCCTTCTTGACTTTTGTATATTTTTGATAAGCAAAAACAAATCTCAGCTAGTTTTCTTCTCCTTTTATGGTTTTGTTTTCAAGTTTGAAAAGTCATTTTTACTTCTGAGTCTCAAGGGTAAATGGAAGAAATTCATGTGTTTTTGGTTTTTTACTTATAAACTTTATTACAGAAAACTTTCAAAAAAAAAAAAACCTGAAATTAACCAGACCCAAAGCTTATATATTTCAATGATCACTTAGAATAGCCATTTATAATGATAGCTTGTAGCTTCACATTGGATTTTAAAATGTCACTATCAAATGAATAAGGCTCTATCTCTGGACCAGCAAACTAGGCCGTTAGCCCTAGGTCCTGGGAGGCACATTCCTTGCCTCTCCCCCCAGCCATTGGAGCCCCAGGGACCAGGTAGCTGCCTCTTTCCCTGCCCCCTCGACAAGAAAACCATCCCCCTGCCACCCCAATGACCACCGGAGTCATAAGCCCACCCTGCACTGACTGGGACAGCTGCTCTCTAAGACAGAACCCACTAACGCCAATTGGACTAAACTGCTCCGTGAGAAACATAGTCCATCAGCACCGATTTGACCAAGAACTCCCAGTGGACCAAGAGTATCAGTTGGACCAAGAGAGGCACCCTCAGACACATACACCGCCTGCA